>JAVFBW010128622.1:0-14029 GCA_034783835.1 Mopalia ciliata
TATTTAGAACCAAGAGCGAATTGTATATGGTTTTAAAATACTCACAAATTTGTTCTCTGGAAGGTTATTTAGAACCAAGAGCGAATTGTATATGGTTTTAAAATACTCACAAATTTGTTCTCTGGAAGGTTATTTAGAACCATATGCCCTCTATCAACATGATTTAAAAAACTGAGCGAATTGCATATGGCTTTAAATTAGAATCCAACAAACAGTAGCAAAAACTATGAAATTTCAACAAACTTCATTTAACAATTGATAAGAAAAATGGCAACAATTGTGTGATATGCACTGTACTTGAATGACTTTTTAATTATGATCTATAAAAACAACTATTCACAAACCTCACAAGAATATGTGGAGGACTGGTAACACCCTCCAACAACATGAATTTAATTTGCAGGCATATTTGTATAAAAATATCTCCAGATAAACACACTTTAAATAGCACCAACATTTTTAAAAAATTTGTCCATGTTAAAAAAATGACTATTCACCAAAAAATAAAAATATTAGTTTTACAGCCAAGAAAAACTAAAAAAACAAATGTGGAGCCTCACAGAAGAAGCTTTGTCAGAGAACGTAGATATTCTGTTAAAAAAATGCAAATTTGATTCTGGTGTGCCAGACATGATGTCACTAACAGTAAACAAGAACAATACATAAGATAAATTACCTCTGGGGACAAATTTATATTGTGGGAAGCCACAAATAGCTCAGATTCCTATTATCCCTATGGAAAATTTCTCCAATTTAGCCTGGAAGTTGTGATTGGATAATACTGATGGCCTTGTTTGTCATTATCCAATCAGCTCTAACCAAGCCCCTGTGGTTGTGTGTACTTCGATAGGCCCTTATGTTACTGCACCCCAAAAATGACAAGAAAATATGATGACCAGCATTTGAAACTAGTGACTGCCGATGCCAGGAAAGAAATAGAAATGTGGTTTCCGTAGACTGCTTTTATACTCAGACATTTGGGTCATCTGGTCCATTTCCGTATATAAACTGCGTGATAGCTTCTTAGACACCAAGTGGTTTACCTTAGAAGTGCAAAAGAAAAAAACAATTAGAAGAAATCGATACACTATATTCAAAGGTCTTTTACAGGCTCTGTCGTGTGTAAACTCCATTGATTTGTTTGTTTGGGTTTTATTGTTGTACTCAAGGGTAATTCACTTATATGAGAGCCCAGCGGGTGAGGGAAACCACTGGCACAAAGAAAGACAAGACACCACAAACAGATCGGCTTCTTGTTCCCTTTTAGCTCTGAGAACACCAGGGCAACATGATTTGTTTAAAATGATTTGATTAGGGTTAAACTTCGTACTCAATGGTGTTTCACTTATATGATGACGAATCATCCACGTCACACCGTTCTTTGCCTTATAACGGTGAAAAAAAAGCGAAGGAACCTCATTAAAACCACCCCTGCGATTGCTGGAGCTACATCTTGTGACTCCCTCATATAACTGAGGGTCTACAGACTGACCTGATACTATGAACGGTACATCGAACTAGGCTTCGAAAAACACACTTGCTAATCACTATGCCACAGCTGCAACCCAGGGCAACGTGAAGCTCCTGGGGAACATGACGACCTTTCAACTTCTTGCTCAATTATAGGACTGTTCTTTATTCCAACTTTACACAGAATTACTAAAACAGTATAGAACTGAGAGGTTTGATAGGCTGTACTTATGGTCATTTCACTCATGTGACCCGCCCAGTGGGTGAAGGACACCACCCTTGAGATAATTATCAACAAAGACGGGGTAAAATTACAATATCAAGCAACACACAAAAAAAGATCAGTTTCAGGTTGCCTGTGAGCTTTGGTAGTACAAAGAAGCCCCTTTCCAACCCTCTTGAATATGGGCCCAGGGCCCCATTTCTGATATGTTATCTATGTGCATTGACCTTTCCAAAACTCCATCATACTTTTCAATTACGAAACTTACCCTATTCAGCATTGCACAAATATCCTCATTTTTGGCATGTTTCATGAAGACTTGGACTATGCCTTCAATATACCAGCTTCCCCTGTCTCTATTGCGCCAAGCATAATAACCTGCAACAAGATTGATCAATTGGTGTTTATAAGTGCTCAAGGATATTTCACTAAAAGCTACAGTAATACATCTATTAAAATGTGAAATTTCTTTCTTTTTTTTTTCCAATCAATTTTACTCAAAGTAGGATTAGTAAGGGCACATATCAAGCCACCGCTGCAGGCCGATAATATAAATAAATTTGCTTGAAAATCACTGCTTCTCATCAAAGCGACCGAATCATTAGAATCAGGACCAAGCATTTATCAGTGTAACACTAAACTGAGATAGATTTTAAAATGTTTTTTTTTTTTTTTCACTCACTATTTGTCTGTCAGTTTTTGTCGTGTAGGAGCAGAGTAGTCTCCCTTCGGCCATAAATCATAATGATGTAAAATGTATTTTTTGATTCACGTAAGAGCAATCTTATATGTATGGTGATGAATGTAGCTAAATTAATCAATAAAAACTAATATGATGAAATTAAGTACATTTGAAAAAATTGTTGGAGAAATATGGTTTAAACAGTGTTCATTTCCATATAGAAAGGAAATTGGATTGGCGATGTGTTCAATGTTTAAAAGTGAATTGATGAGGCCTACTCAAAAAAGACAAGATAATGAATTATTAAAATGCTTCAGAAATCCTTTAAATTCTAATGTTAATTATCTATAATTTGAAGCTATAGTTTGTACTAAATCCCAGTACTCAAGGCAAGCTACTATATTGCATCTCATTGTGAATAAATTCTTCATAAACCCAAATTAATAACTTCTGCGAGTATTTAATTATACACATTATAAATTAATGAGTCAATTTCCCTATTCATGATGTAACAGTTAATCTTAAGAGATCAAACCATCTCTCCTCCATAAAACAGAGATTCCTATCCAAGGGAGACAACTCTTACCTTCTTGTGTAGGATAACAGATTAGCATATCAGACTGAGATGGGATTCTGGCTATACTTTCGGTCATATCAGGACCACCATCTGTTTCGTCACATGTTACACCCTTATCTAAAGCACCTGTGATAAAAAGTATTACATAATATGAAATGTTTTATAGTTGTTTTATTGTAGGTTTAACTCGGGTCTTTAGGTTATTTCACTCACATAACCGCATGCCACCCCCACTCACTCGTATACCGTAGGATCGACAGAGGGACTCGATCCGGTGAACGGTACATCAAAGCGGATTCAGTTTAGTAAGAGCACACTCTACCACTAAGCCACAGCTGCGGTACATCAAAGTATGCTCAGAAATCACACTCACTAAGCCACGAGCCTGGAAAGTGACGTGAAATGTCCCTCAAATATTTATTTTACTTTCCACTTTCACCCTATACAGTTATTGTTTTACTTATATTAATATGACTTCTTTACTAAGATCAACTACATTTCTATTGAAATACATATCACGATCCATACCTCCTCTGCAGGCCTGTACAAAAAAAATCTTTGGTTTCCCAACGAGTCCAGGGGCATTGACGTTGTCAAACATGGCAAATATTCCAGACATTGGGATTTTCATTCCATCAGTACCGAAGATAAACCCTTCCTCCCCATGACTCAGCAAAACAATGATCGAGGCGTTCGATGACTCATGGGCTTCATCTTGAGAAAATTCCTGAAGTTTCTCAACGATTTCCTGAAAAAGAAATAAAAAATTCATTAATTAATGAAGTGATTAGCTTTGTGGGCAAAATACAAGTGTAATGATTGGCTGTTTAGTGTTCCATGCCAAAATGCAATAATCATTCATTGGCTGTTGTATTTGAAATTTGTATAAAGTTTGATATTCCAATATCGTTTTCCTGTTTGCTATTCATAATGGAATGTTAAATTGATGAGAAAAAAAGCTACAGCAGTTTCTCATGTTATAGTTTTTCAGTGAGAAAGCACAACCATTTCCGCTTTTATCTGTGGGATAAATAAGATATACATTATTCTTACCCGAGCTGTAAGCCCATCGCTGTCGTTGTAAACCTGTACATCAAAATCCAGCTGAGTCAGCAAGTTTTTCATGTTGTCCCGATCAATGTCTGTACCTTTTCTCGGACCACGACCTATGACCTCATTCACATTGATAATCAAAGCATTACCTCTTGGGATACGGTTCATTTGATAGGCCTATAAAGTCAGATAAAAAAAATACGAAAAATACTGTAAGACCAAGGAATATTTTGTTCCAATAATTTAAAATAAATAAGTACTTGCCATAAAAAACAAAAAAAAAAATCAATTGAATTTAATTTCTCGCATTTTCATTCTATTTAAATTCTGGAATTTTAGTTTTATATTCTGTAGTCAGTCAGTCTCACCAAAACTGATGCTGTATTTCAGCTGTGGCAATATTTTTGATTGATAATTCGTTCACTAATATGACAATATGCAAGCTAAATGAATGAAGGAAAGGACCATCAAATCATTGGTAACAAAGAAAGACAAAATATGGCAATCAGATTGATCTAATATGGCATCGAAAGATTTGCTTGTTTGATTGGGGTTTAATGTTGTACTCAAGAGTATTTCACTTGTATGAAGATGGATTGTCCACTTCACAGTGCTCCTGGCCTTATTACGGTGGAAAAACCTATGTCTAAATGGTTTCTTTGGGGTTTAACGTCATACTCAAGGGTATTTTACTTATATGATGACGGATTGTCCACTTCAGTCTGTTCAGGTTTTAATTTAGTACTCCTGGCATGTTCGAAAGTTTGATTGATGCATTGATGACAGCATTGCTATTATTCAAACAATATGGGGATAAAATGAAACATAGGTTAGTTACATTTTTAAAGTTTTGCAGATAGAACCACCTCTCACATCGCTCTACTCTTACATTCACCGGGCCGTCTGTCAAGTCTATGCCTTCATCATCGGAATCATCATGACTTATACTCTCATCATGTTTCAACCTCTTCCCTGAAACAGATAATATGACTTTGTATTGCCTCATTTTTCATTAATTTAGCTAAAAATGTATCATATAAAAAGTATTGGGCTGCTGTAAGCCCTTGCTGTGAGGAACAACAGAAAAAAAAAAAAAAAAAAAAAGAAAACCCACAGAGGCTTAAAACTAACTGAAGAAACAATTCTGCATTAACTGATTTGTTTGTGATTTATTTGTCATACTTTAGGTTATTTCTCTCATATTTCAGAGTAGTGGGGGAAAGAATTCCCAGACACTGTCATTGCCAACAATCATTATATTACATCTATGAACCACAACCATAAACTATGATAAGTGATTGAATTATTTCATTGCAGTTCAATCATGTACCAATGTAATTTTAACTGATATGACCACGGATTGTCCATTTCACACTGCTACTGTGGAATACTGAGAGTAAACCTTGTAAAAGAACATAGTTTGACTCACCCATATACCTGATGGTTGGCAGAGGAACTTAAATTAGAGGACAGTACATGGAAGTAGGCGTTGTAAACAGACATGATGTCCACTTAGCCACGGTCGCCGGCTTAAATATTAAAATCTCTCAAGCCATTTCTACACTACAACTATATCAGTCAATAATTAGGTGGATTTCTAGAAGCAAACTTACTTGGCATATTGTCATCTTGAGACGTGCTTGTCTGAGGTCGTTTATTCATTGTATCTGGAAGAGAAAATACATATTTAATATTTTTAAAAGTCAAATCTAATTGTTTTCTTAACGAAATAGTCTCCACTGCTGCTTTTTTTCTTCTTCACTTTTTAGACACTTTTTAGTTCTACCTCCTGTGTTTTCCTTACAATGCACGAGGACAAACTTTTCCCATATTGTGACATACTTGATTTCACTGGCATAACACTGCAGGGAGGAACAATGAGCATAAAAAATAATGAATCAAACATTTGTCATTTTCAGTAGTGCTTCGTGCTCTTATTGTTTAATGGTGCGAAATTTTCCTTTACATCGAAGGATTATTAACTATGTTAGAAATATACATGTGTTTTGTTTTGCTTGTTTGATTAGGGTTAAGCATTGATGTTTGATTGGTGTTTTACATCGGACTCAAGGGTATTTCACTTATATGACGACAGATTGTTCCCTTCACACTGTACACAGCCTTATTACGATGGAAAACTGGGAGGAAACCTTGTTAAAACTATCCCCACGATTGCCGGAGCCATGTGTGAATTGACGTCACAAAACAAATGCCACAATAGCTTTTGCTGCACCTTAGCCCCAAGGTAACAGGAAGCACCCACCTAACCACCCACTTAAAGTGTTCAGATTCGATGATTTTATAAATTACCAATGTGAAAATAACAATGGCTTAATTTCATTTATCAAGAACTCTAAAAGCTTTTTGGCCAAACTTTTATACTTCCATGGACACAAAATGAATTTGCTGGTGTATTATGCTACCCAGGGAATTACCTTAAGTTTATGTTGGAAGTGACAGAAGCTTTGGTCAGAAAACAATTTTTTGGCAAATATTCAATATTTTATTGAGAGGTCGGATGACAAAAACTAACTCATGGGCCACAGGGTACCAGCGAAAATACCAAAAACTTAAGACTGTTTGCTTAATTGGGGTTTAACGCCATACTTAAGTATATTTAACTCCTAGGAATACATACCAGCCCCACCCAGGTGAAGGAAACCACCCTTGGTGCCATAGGTAATAAACAAAAAGAAAGGACATTCAAAGGAAGCAAAACAAAAAAAAAGGCAGAAACAGATAAGCTTTGTGTTGCCCCTTATCTCCCACAGCCCCGGTGCAACAGGCTGTCCATCTCAATCAACCTGCCATTTAGTCAAGAACTCACCTAAACTGTCAACTCTGTTAATGTCTGAGGTTTGTGGAGAAGGGGTGATGATTGGAAGGCTTTTAACTGGAAGAGTTTCATCGGAGTTCAGCTGATACGGGGGAGGGGGGTCACTAAGGTAATGCTTTAGCACCATTCGAGTTTCATTGTCTTCAAAAGGAGGCGGAACAACTTTAGCCACTCCCTCATCTTTTGGTTCCAAAGTCGATTTTGATAAATACTGAATATTATAACGCTTTAAATCGTCTTTGCGAATTGCGATCAGAATTGGTGATGAGCGATCAGGCTTTTCGCCATCTATGCTTTTCAAAGCACAATCACCGCTATTATCACTGTCTTTTGCACCCCGCAGATATAAACGAACAATTTCCTCTTGATCATCTGCGACAAGAGATTCACAGAACAAATCAAAAGCTTTAGGGCCTCTAGTGGGCAGGATATTGAGCAGTTCCTCCGCTTGCTGATCAGGTGATTTACCATGCTGAAAATTAAAATCATTCATTTTTCAAATCCAATTTGGCTTTCTTTTAATTTGTTTGTTCATTTGATTGGGGTTTAACAGCGTATCGAAGGGTATTTCACCTTTGGCAACAAACAAAGACAAAACAGGACTTGGGCTTAGCCAGAAATCAAAAGTGTGGTTTCCAAAAGGTTAATTTTGCTTCACTTCCCAAAATACTGTGTGTCCAATTTAGACAGTTTGTCCAATTAAGACAGTTTTCCTATCACCTGCATGTTTAAGTTTCTTATAACAGGGTGTCCAAAAGAGGCAATTGTTCCCTTCAGGGTGTCCATTTGGAGGGGTGGACATGTGTCTTCCTAATTAAAGCCCTTGAAACAGGACTAACACATGACAGGATGCAATATAGACACTACAGACAGATCAGCTTCCTGTTCCCATTTAGCTCTGGGAGCACCAGGGCAACAGGAAGCTCCCTCCAACCACCTGCAGATTTCTTTTTGAAGAGAGATGAAGCAAAGGCAGTATTTATTGTTTGGTTGGGGTTTAACACCATACTTAATGTTATTTCAGTCATATATATGGTGGCACACATGCCCAAGGGGTGAAGTAAACCACCCTTGATGCCGCTGGCAACAAATAAATACAACATAGGACAAAAACATGACAATCAAGCCGTGACCGAACACATAACAGCATAAACAAAGTGAAATTCAACATGGAAAAATTCAAATGCATAAAAACTGTCTTAATCACATTCACATCATATATCTTTTTAATATTTGGGTTTTATGTATCTCCATTAATTTAATTTACCTAATTCTATGATTATTGGCGGCCAATAGGATTAAAAACAATTCAGTCACCTGACTAATTGGTGTTTAATGCAAATGGGTTTTTCATTTATACATGTAAGACCTAAAAAAGAGTTTGCAGCAAAATATGTTTGCTGGTTTCATTGAAGTTAAAGGCTGTAATCAAGTTACTCAAGATTAGCGATGCCCTTTGCTTAGCCCATTGAGCGCATGAGGCTTCAGCCAAACACTTGTCATTTTGTCTGGAATACCATATGGAAATATGAATATTATACAATATGAATGGACACAACCATATTTTACAGGGAAATCCTAGGGAGAAATTTTGAGAACCAGACAATGACTTTTCAGAAGGAAATTTACCATTCCTCGACTATTTACCCTAAAAATTATTATTTTGCACAATGAAATTAACCATACCTGTATTGTTCTGACCATTCGTCCGCTGAGGACTTTCCGAGCTATCAGCTGTGTGTAGAGGCCGTCTCGTACATTAAGATTCTCCACTAACTCTGGACGCTTCGTCACCAAAATATCTTTATGCCGGACTTCCATATTCTACTGGTATGTTAAATTCCGTCCATAGGTTACTCTGATAAACTTCTTTTTAACTATGCACCTAATATTCAGAATAAAGTAACATTATATTAAATCGCGGACATTACATACATATAAGAGAAATATATTTTTATTCTTTAAATTAATTAAATCACTAATTCTTGAGCCAAACATACTCTGATTGGTTCAGATCACTTAAATAATTGTATAAATTTTAAAATTTAAAAAAAATTGTTTTCACTTGAGAAAGGCTAAGATATGTGGGCTCAAAAGTCTGTATAGTAAATATTTACTAAGAGTTGCTCCGAAGCTTGTGTTTTAATTGATTTCATACAACCAACATATGAGTGAACTTCTGAAGCAATATTCATACACCAAGCTTTAACTACCAAGGGCTTGGGCAGAGGGGTGTCCACCTGTCCTTTGAACACCCTGAATTGAAAAGGTGTCTCCTTTGGACACTCTGTTTTAAGATACTTTAACATACAGGAGATATTGAAAAACTCTCAGCTTGGAAACCCAGTTACTTAAAAAGTTAAGCAAAATGACCATTTTGGACACCATACTTTTAATTTCTTGCGAAGCCCCTAATAACTGCTGCCCATTTAAAACATTGAAAGATGTTCACCCAAAAGTTTGATTATAAAACAAATAGTATGTATTACCATGCAATTTACTTTCTTGTTGCATTATAAATGTATAATATTCAACTATGCATGCTTTAGTTTGTAAGAAAGTCAGGGACTTTTTTTATACCCCTGCTACTTACGGCAAACTTACTTCAAATTTAAATAAGAGGAAAACTTTTCATTGCTTCTTTCATCGTGTTCAGCCTTAGTTTAAAACCAATCCATGTTGTCTGAAGATTTAAGACAAAATTAAATTAATCACAATTATCAAATTCAGCATGAAGTCATATAATATTGAGTCCAATTACTTTAGTCTAGAAATCCTTCTACTAGGAATGTTAGTGCTATTTATAGGCATAAGCCAATGGTTGCTCAAATGCAAAAAATGACTCATCTGTCACTGATTGCAGACCTGCCAATGTAGAAAAAGTTATGTGAGTATTTTTTTTGTTCAAGAGTAATTTCTTTCAGTTTGTCTATTTTTGATTTTTTGTGTTACAGGCTTACATCATAGCACAGATAAATTTTGGTCAGTCCCTCATATAAGATATGATGTGAATTTCAGTGACAGGGTTAGGGTTAGTGTTAGGTTTCGTGTTGTCCTTTAGAGTATAAGGGTTAGTTTTAAGCTTAGGTCGAGGGTAAGGTTTAGTAGCCCAGAACTAAAAATTCATTACATGACAGATAGGCCTAAATTAAGTTAATTTTGGAGTCCTATTTGTGTTTTTATGTATAGGACAGGTCTGACAATGTCCCCCATTTTTTAATAGCTATCTATAATCATAGGATAGGCAACAAATATTGTTGATGAGAAATAAATTACAGTTCCTTCTCACTAAATATCAGTGTGACTTTCTATCACCGTATCACTAATTTTATCCAAACTTTATTTCAGCTTTCATCTTTGGCATAAACTAGATGTCATCTTCTGAACATGTCATCATTCAAAGGAATTAGGGTGTCAGGTAGACCTAAAATTTTATGTTAATGTTATGACTTAGTGTATGCCAGTTACATCACCCTCACACATTGTGTAAGCAGGGTTGGATACTACTTGATTAAAAACTCATTTGTAAATGTACGAGTACCAGCATTTTTTTCTGTATTGCAATACTACATGTAGTACCATTGCCAATCTGTATATTATCCATAGTCTCCACTCTCCCTATAGACTACAATAAGCTGTTTCAGTTAAAGAGACAATATCTAAACTTTTGACGTTTAAAAATAATTCCATATTTCCTGGTTCAGGTTGATACATCACCTTTCAATAGGCATAGTCGTTTACAAAAATTGACATGATAACTAGAAGACATTTCAGACAGGTAAAAAAAATTTAAGGTTAGAATATGAAATAAATGAAATGCATATTTACTTTCTTCACATCACAGTAAATGTGTCCAGCTGTTTTTGAGCCTTGCTATTTAAATATATTGTGTGAATTGCTTTTGCAAAGTGGACACAGTTCTCGTTAAGGTTGTAATCAAATGCCTCAGTCCTGTCTTTTTATGGCAGGATAGAAGGCTTGTCAGGTAATGTGAAAGGTCAGACAGCTTCCTACTTTCACTTTCCACTCCAGACCTACCATGTGACTCACACCGGGTGCAATCACTTGGTTGTTCAGACCACACATGTTCATTTCCTGGCCAACCGCCAACTTGTAAAGGAGTCATTCATTTCAGGATTCAAAGTCAAACTAATTAATTTAAATTACTACAAATTCAAAATACTGCTTTTATGAACTGTAATTCTTACTAACAAATTATAGTTTTTAAAGTAATACACTACATGTTCTTCTTAGCTATAGGGGCTTCATACTTAATTTTAAACATGCTGTTTACTTGAGGCTTCTGTGTTTAACTGTTGACCTACTTTTTTTCTTACGGGTTAACCACTGACTTAATTTCAAAATAACTTAGGGTTAACCACTGACTTAATTTCAAAATAACTTACCCGCTGCATAGATGCTCAATGTCATGTAATTCTATTCAACTCTGCTACATAATTAAGCATGCACAATGTGATGACTAGCCCTGTTATTATCCAAGTATAATGAAGTCTTAAGGCTGAATTGTTACAAGTATCCAGTGACTTGTGCACTGACTTTCATTTTAAATTTTAAACCTTTAGCTGTGTCTTTTGAATGAAAACAAAGAAATCTAATACAGGTCTCAACACGTTATGGGGATTCCCCTTTCTAGAGGAGAGAAACCCCCTGCCAGTTTCTATGGTAACCCACCTGCTCCCTGCAGGGCCAGGCTTGCACAAACAGAGGTCAGAAGAAATTTACATTTAAAATGACAAATCAATTTGGGTGAAAGGCTGGGGTTCACAAGTGGTGGTGCCATAGACGCATTGATTTGGCAACATCATGACAACTCATGAAATACAAGACAAGATGACACAGAATAAGATGTTTCAACTTTATTCAATTATTAACATCTAAAAACTCCTGGGTAGAACAAACTAGCAAGCACGTAAATATAATTATTTCGTTTGCACAATTTAACAGATCATAATACATGTAGCTCCACCTTTGAACGTAACAATCTTTTAAAATAATCTTCAAATATATCAAAATTGTATGGCCTAACCTTGATGTAACCTGTCGATTTTTCTTGTTTGAAAAATTAAGGATTAGATTGATTCATAAAACAACCATAAAAACATCCATATTCACTTCTTGCAGAGTTGATTAGGTCCCAATGGAAGCAGTTGTATTTCACCATTTAAATTGATTTAAATTTAAAAAATAAAATAATTAAAAAATTATATATTATAAATTTATAAATTTATAAATAAGTGTATTGCGTCTAAATTTATGGATATTTTCTTAAATACAGGTAGGCTACTGGTATAAAAGTGCAACCGCAAACCTTCATGTAAATTGTTGCAGTGTTTGGCAAATTACAATTATATTGAAACTTATAACTGGGATGATGACACGTTCTGTGTTGATAATGTTTGGTGTCATGTTGGTGCTTTGTAAGCAGGGGCTTAGCCAGAAATCAAAAATAATGGTGTCCAAAATAGTAATTTTACTTCACTTTTCAAATAACTGGGTGTCCAATTTTCACAGTTTTTCTATCTCCAGCATGGTAAAATTTCTTAAAACAGGGTGTCCAAATGAGGCAAATGTTCACTTCAGGGTGTCCAGTTGGACGGGTCTCTGCCTATGCCCCTGTTTGTAAGTAAAATACACTAGACTGCTCAAAATCAAAACTAAATCTTATTTATAGTTAAATTTTAATTTCTTTGAGAGTTGGTACATGCTTATGTCACAAAAACACACACCGCGACAAATTTCAGGTGAGTGATTGTTGGAAACCTGAGACATGTTCTTATCACACTTCTGTCCCCGTACATATCAGGAGGCCTGGAGAACCTTTCTTTAAAGCTATGAAATAACAAGGATTCAAAATTTTCAGGATAGTACAATGTACGTCTTTGTAATAAATGGTTTCACTACGGTTTGTTTGTTTGGTTGGGGTTAGCCTCATACTCGAACTCAAGGGTGTTCCACTTATATGACTTAGTGCCAACCCAAAGTTCACTAACAAACAGGTCGGCTTCCTGTTCCCCTTTAGCTGGGAGAGCACCAAGTCAACATGAAGCCCCCTCCAGCCACCAGCGTTTCACTTTGCATGTAAAATGTATTTCGCTAAACTGGTTACTAAAGGTTTGATAAATCAGTTGCCTTGCATAGAGATTTCTATAAAATACATGTAACCTTTAATTGATCTTTGATATACTGGTACACAGGGCTCCAGATAGCATGCATATTTTACGCAGTATTTTTGTGCAAAAACAGAAACTACAATATGCCATTATGCAAACATATTTATTTATGTAAATAATGATAGAAAACTCGAAACCATAGTTTATGTTGTTAGATTTATGTGTAAAGAGCTAAAGACCTACGCGAAAAAAGGCTATCTGACTGGCTGACACAACAGAATAATGGTCAATGACCGGGCTCCTTTTGTGCAGGAGTTTAATCATACAATCATACAATCTCCAGTGTCCAATTTTCCTCAGCTTGCTATATATGCATTTCCAACTGGATTTAGCTTAAATATGACGTTTTAAAGCAGTCATTTGTTTGAATGTGGTCACTTTTTCAATTTTGGAACGCAAAATTACCATTTATGAGGAAAATGTTATATATTTTCTGATAGAAAATGGTTGTCACATGCCTCAATCATATATAGGCCTAGGCTATTGTGGCCCTGAGTTCTGTCTTTGCTACAGGCTAAAACATTGTTAGTTTTTCATCGTTATAGAATAATAGGAAAACTATCATCCAAGCCCCTCAGACTAATAATTTCCCAAACAAACACAGAAATAGGCCTACTGTGTTTAAATTCATTGATATTTTCTTAAATACTGATATGGAAGTATATCTTTTAATAATATTTATATTCTTTAACAATCCTGCAAGCCAGTTATGTATTTAATTTTATTTTTTTATTTAAATTTATTAAGGTAATTTTTATTCTTAGGGGCACTCAAAAAATGTTTTATACCCTAAAAGGAAGGCTCTGCACCCCTTCACTCTCCCAATCAAATGTCCTAAAGTAGGCCTACCAGTTTAATGAGTTAATTATATAGTACGATATTTTCAATTTTTTTTTAACAAAACTCTCATGCATGAATGCCTCTCATGTAAAAGTTTTACCACAGATTAGCTTAACCATTTAAATGTTATAGATTGTATAATTGCTCTGCAGCGAAG
>JAVFBW010128633.1:0-14028 GCA_034783835.1 Mopalia ciliata
GTTACCCTTTAGCTCTGCGAACACCAGGGCAACAGAAAGCAACCTCTTTTCTCGCCTCTTACGATCGACCGAGAAAGTCGAGAGAGTATTCTGCAGGACCATGGCCCACCCGCTCCCTCACGGGGTGGCAACAAACAAAAACAAGATGGGACAAATACAAGACGCAATACAGACACCACAAACAGATCGGCTTCCTGTTCAGCTCTGAGAGCACCAAGGCCTCCCAACTGTCTACAATGGGAAAAGGAAACCACCGTCCACATCTGATAATGAGTAGACAAGACATCCCAAACAGATCAGACTTTGTTGTTACTTAACCCTGAGAGCAGTTTGGCAACAGGAAGACCCCATCTAGTCAGTCGCCCACTCCCCACCAGAGGACCTACCTATTTAAAGCAGGCTCTCTGTAACATACAGGTGCCCTTTGCCTCCTCCTTGACTGAGAATCTGTATCCTGAGCACTGTAAAATAAATTAAAGTATGATTGTTTTTTTTAATTGGTGCTTCATGTTAATTTAGGACAGTATCCAGAGCCATTTTAGTTACGGAAAATTAATTAATGTCAATATATTACTATTTTCATAAATATGAAAACGCTAAAAGCAGATTCAGAACCCTGATTATGGTCTGCGGAAGAATTTTGGATAGGAACCTGGGAATTTTTTTTCTAAAAACTGCCCCGGTTATATTTAGGGTCTAATCCCTTTATATAACCTGGTGCCAGCCAAAAGGGCGAAGAAAGAGAAAGACATCATAAACAGAACAGCTTCCTGTTTCCTTTACAAAAACTCCCTCCAGCCACACCCCTGTACATTATTTATTGATCATACACAAGGTAATTTCACTTATATGATCGTTATTAGAGATTGTTCACATCACAGTGCCTTGCCTAGTTACGATGGAAAAAGAGACACTCTTGCAATTGACAATATGCCTAATCATCAAGATTTATTTCTCATATGTACTTACAAAGCATCCAGTTTGTTATAAGCTTCTAGTAACTCATCTGCGCCCATATTCTTCTGAAACAATACAAACCACAGCGATAGATAAACACGCATTCTTGACGTTGTAAATATATATATATATTTTTCAGAGATATGTATTGCATATGTAATTTTGTGATTGTCTTGTTCAGAAATTTTACAAACACGCCCAAAAATCTAACCCACAACCAAGTTAAGCACCAAATTGCTGAAATAAATCTCTAGCCCAGTACAACCCCAGCCTTCTACTACAGTTTCTTTGATTAGGGTTTAACATCGTACTCAAGGGTATGTCACTTATATGACAGTGGATTCTCCACTTCACACTGCTCCCTGCTTCATTATGGTGGTAAACTGAGAGGAAACCTCGTAAAAACTACCCTGTGATTGCCCAAGCCACACTTTGTGACTCACTCATATACCTGATGGTGGACAGATGGACTATATTATGTGAACCGTAAATTGGAGTAGGATTAGCAAGCGCACACACTCCCACTAAGCCACAGCCGTGGGCCTGGTGTCCAATATCACTGTTTCATATAAATTATCAAGTCGGAAAACAATTTAAACTAGCTTACCTTTACCTGTTTGATTGGGCTTAAAAACCATACTTTAGCCTATTTCACTAAGTAACATGACGGAGTGCCAACTAAACGGATGAAGCAAAAGACAACACCTATGCTGTTCTTTAGAGTGTTTTGCTTAAGGGTATTTCACTTATTTGACGGTGGTGTATTCCAACAATAATTGACACTAGCACAACCAAGATGTTAGAAAGTTAATTTTTCATCCAGTGCTAAGGATAGAGAGTATTGCTACTCTCCAAACAAATTGCCATTAGTCAGAGGGCCTAAGTCTAGCAGTATACTACCCTCAGATGTAGGGGCACGTGTAGATACATTGAGAATATGGCTATACCGCTAGTACAACATAATTATCTAGTTAGTATCTCACCTGAATTTCACCTGTTGGTTTCTGGAAGGCGGGTTCAGCATTTTCCTTATCTTCAGGATCCTCTTGTACTACGACTTCTGTATTCAACATTTTATTTCCCCGCACAGTTAATTTGGGAGATGCATCTGTATTTTGTTTATCCTTTTCTTCCATAACTCGGCTTTTTGGACGTTTTGTCTGCAGAATTGGGGTCTCTTGAACAGTATGAATTGCTAATGGTTTCGGTAATGCAATCTGGTCCCTAGAAGGAGAGCTTTCTTTGTCACTTTCATCGTCCGAAATAAAGGCAATCGTTACTCGTTTCGACTGGCGTAAGCGCTTACGGACCACAGGGGAATCTTCATTGGTACAAAAAGGATGTACCAGGATGCCTGGCAAAGCAGTTTTCAACTTTTCTTTTACTTTTGGGTTAATTGGTGGAGATTTAGGAAGAGCATCAGCTTTGCGCTTGACAGCTTCATTTACACGACTACAATACTTAACAGCTGCATCGAGACGAGTCTTTAAGTTATCCCTATAGGCCTCTTTTGTTGGTATATCATTTCGCCCCAACTCATTTGAAGAACCTAATTTTACGCTTTTAGACTCGGATGCATCTTGAAACAAGAGTCTTGATGACCGCCTCCTCTGTTTGCTCTTTGTCTTTGCTTTTGGTTTCTCGGGGGCAGGTGTTTCACCTTCAGTTTCATCTAAATTTTTTTCACAATAATTAATTTCAACTGTTCTGGTCCTTCTCCTCGATCTGGTTGGCTCCTTGACTGGTAAAACCGCTTCAGCATGTGACTCCATTTCTTCTTGAGTCATACTTGCCGCTAGCTTCTTGCGGAAATCACCATAGGAATGTTTCGGTTTGTCAACAGATTCATTCATAGAAATGTCAAAAACAGATTTCTGCGAGGGAGCAGAATTTTCTTTTGTTACTAAAGGAGTCTTATCATGATAGTCAAAAATAGAAGGTGGTTCCGCAGATTTGACGCTATATGGTTTAGCGGACACTTTTTTGCCAACCAGTTTACCTGTAGGCTGTTTAAATTTCTTCTGCTTAGACCTCGATTTTGCTGGCAGTTTTTGGGGCACTGCTTTGCGAACACCATCATCATCTTTACGGCCTACAGCATACCGGACATCCCCCAGTTTACCAACTCTGACCTCCACCTGGCCCTTGACAGTATCGGGTGCCTTCTCTTTAGTCCCGTTTTCATCGCCACAATCTTCTACAGCTGATGCAGTGTCTTTACAAGCAATTTCACCGGTGACTTTAACAGAAGAACTATTTTGGAGCAAGACAGTATTTCCCTTCGAGATGAAATCTTCTCTTGCAGTTTCCTTATTCTGTTGATTGACTTTAATTTTGCTAGCACTGTTATTCCGCGCTGCGAGAACTATAGGAAACTGAAGAACTTCCGTCATCTCCATATCTTCTTCCATATAAACTGTGTGGTCTTCTTCCACCATAAAGTTAGGACCACCGAATTCCAAATCATCCTCTGCTGGTAGCTCTGGCAAAGCCGGCTGCTCGGGAACACTTAAAGTCTCAACGGCTGGGCCAGACTGTTTATTGAATGTATACTGAATTGTCATGTCATCATCGCTTTCTTCAAATGTGTCTTCAATCAGAACACCGTCATCCTCATCTTCAATTAGATCGCCCGGTTCTTCAGGATCACTTTGGCCGAATGTTCCTCGTTTGTTCTGGGGTTTAGGCTTAGATTGATCTGGCACATCTTTGTCAAAGTCGGAGCTGTCTCTCTTTTTCTTGACCCCATTTTCATCTTCAGTTAAAACGGCCGGTTCTTCACGACCTCTTTGGCCAAATGTTCCTCGTTTGTTCTGGAGTTTAGACTTTGATTGATACAATGCATCTCTGTCCACCTCAGAACAGTCTCTCTTTTGATTGATCCCATCTTCATGTTCATTTAAATCTACCGGTTCCTCAGCAGCACTTTTGCAAAATGTTCCTCGTCTGTTCTGGCGTTTAGGTTTTAACTTATCTGATGCATCTCTGTCCAACACAGAACAGTCTGTCTTTTGCTTGATCCCATCTTCATGTTCATTTAAATCTACCGGTTTTTCAGGAGCACGTTTGCCAATTGTTCCTCGTCTGTTCTGACGTTTAGATTTTGACTGATCTCTGTCCACCTCAGAACTGTCTCTCTTTTGCTTGATCTCATCTTCATGTTCATTTAAATCTAACGGTTCTTCAGGAGCACTTTTGCCAATTGTTCCTCGTCTGTTCTGACGTTTAGATTTTGACGGATCTCTGTCCACCTCAGAATGGTCTCTCTTTTGCTTGATCCCATCTTCATTTTCAATTAAAATTACTGGATCTTTAGCAGCACTTTTGCCAAATGTTCCTCGTCTGTTCTGACGTTTAGATTTTGACTGATCTATGTCCACCTCAGAACCGTCTCTCTTTTGCTTGATCCCATCTTCATTTTCAATTAAAATTACTGGATCTTCAGCAGCATTTTTGCTAAATGTTCCTCGTCTGTTCTGGCGTTTAGGTTTTAACTTATCTGACGCATCGCTATCCACCTCAGAACGGTCTCTCTTTTTCTTGTCTACATCACAATGTGTACTATCAGCTGCACTTTCTGATGGTTTCGTCTTTTGGTTTTCCAGTGTTGAACTAGGAGATCCATCAGAATTATCCGAGCTCAATTCACTGTTCACACTTTCAGGTGCATTTTTATCAACCGACTGTGGTTCTGTACTTTTCTGGGGATTGTCGTCGCACTTTGAAGATTTTTTGAATGGATTGGGGATACTGTATGTTTGACGTTTTTTTGATAGCTTCTTTCTATCCGCAGTTGAAGGATTTGTTTTATCTTCATTTGTTTTATCTTCATTTGTTTTATTTTCGTTTGTTTTATCTTCGTTTGTTTTATCTTCGTTCGTTTTATTCGTTTTATCTTCATTCGTTTTATCTTCATTCGTTTTATCCACAACAATAGCAAAAGTGCCTTTTTTGGGGACAGCAAACGTCTTTCTTCTGATGGTATCCTCAGACTCTTTCTTGCTGTACTCCACAGGGTGTCGATCTTCCTCATTAACTGACGTGCTGCTTATCAGAATGCGCTGTGGAAGTAGAGACTTCACAATTGCACCAGGTTTTGTAGCTGTGACGACAGTAGTTTCATTTTCATCTGAAACACAAAGATATTAAAACCATTAAATTTTTTTTTTTTTCAAAAATAATGTAACAAAAAACATATAAGAAGCAGTGCGCTCTGCTCCAAAAATGACACCCCCATGACTGCCGGAGCCACATCTTGTAACACTCATACACCTGAGACTCGATAATGTGAACGGTATCCAAATTTGGAGATCAGGGATAAATTCACACGCTTTTGACAACCAAATACCAGTTGTCAAAAATGTTCAAAAACTCAATGTGAACTGAAATTGCTTATGTTTATTAATTAATTTATTGCAAGAAAACTGAATTCCATTGCTGAACAGTAGAGGAAAAATTGATTTTTTTGCTTGGCAAGATGTTGAACTGGAATTTTAAGTCAGTGAAACGAAAGAAACCTCTGTGTTTAAAAAAACGTTGTTGTTGTTCTACAAGTGTCCGAATGTAAATATAACAAATAAGCTCAGTGTGCAGTTTGTCAGTAAAATCTCTGCCACTCTGATTGAAATTTGTGCATTCCCGAGAATATGTCGACCAATCAGAATACAGCATGAACTGCATGGCAGCGGCCAGTTTGTTAATGTCAATGACATTTTATGTAAAGCGTTGTCCTCTTTCCTCCATTACCGCAGTGTTGAAAAGCTATTATGTAGATTGAGGGTCTACTTGATGCAAGGATTTATCTAGGCTGCGTTTTTGCTGCATTTCTGCACAATATTCACAAAAGCCGCATCCAGAACAGAACGGGTGGGCCATCAGGGCGCATTGTTTCAAAATCGCGAAGTCTTCAGGCGGCCGGCAGGATAGGCTTCTGCCTTCTCAAAGAATTTCTTAAAATAAAATATTATTGCAAAGAAGAGAATGGGGGAGTCATCTTCATAACAGAATAGTTTAGTCCTCTACCGGCTAGGGCTGTTACGATTGTTTGTTTGTTTGATTGGTGTTTAACATCGTACTGCAGGGTGTTTCACTTATATGAAGATTGTCCACTTCACACTGTACACAGCCTTATTACGGTGGAAAACCGGGAAGAAACCTCGTAAAAACCACCCCCGCGATTACCGGAGCCACATGTGACTCGCTCATATACCTGTAGTCGAAAGGCGGACTTGAACCCGTGAAGAGTAAATCGAAGCATGTTCAGTTCAGGAAGCGCACTCACTACCACTGAGCCATGGCCGTGGGCCAGGGCTGTAACGATGTTACTTGTATCGATTTATGTTGATAGTAAATTCACCGATCGAACGATATCCATAAGATATTGGTAGGTCTCCAATTTTCGTTATGTTGTGGAAAGCGTCTTTTAGACATAGCCTGATCATATTCGGAAATTCTAAAAAGCTTACTGTGCATTCACAGATTTCAGTGTGAGTGCCCGAATCGAAATTTATGAGGTTTTTTTTGTATTTATTCTCTGTTGGAAAAGGCTCATCACAGGACTCAATACCATACATATGTTATAATCAGGTGCTATATTGACGGTACCTAGATCTACATAGGCAACAGTTACTGTGTTGAATAGTTCCCAACGAAACAGTTGTCATTTCAAATTTTCTACAATACACGAGTTGATTAGAATTTTGACCAAAAAAAAAAAAAGCCTCAATTAAAAGATAGGCCTACCGGTATATATTTGTATTACCATATGAAACAAGCCAGACACAACCATTCTGTTATTTTTTAAATTTAAATTTTTTTTTTTTTAAACAATAGGCCTCTTTTCAGCCATTGGTATTGTGAAGGAAACTAAGACTATTTTTTCCTATTTTTGTTTTGTTTGTGTTATATTTTTTTAATTTATTTTGTTTCTTATTGTGTAAGTTTTTCACTTCTATAAGGGTTCCTTGTACATAATCACTTTCTGATTTTTTTGTTTGATGGGTGTTAACGTCATACTCAAGGGTATTTCACTTACATGACGACGGACACAAATACAGAACATCACAAACAAAACTGCTCCCCGTTACCCTTTAGCTCCAGGAACACCAGGGCAACAGAAAGCAGCCTCTTAGCCTCGACTGAGAAAGCCGAGGGAGTATTCTGCAGGGCCATGGCCCATCCACTCCCTCATGGGGCCCAATGGATATTTTCATAGCTTTTCATGTCAGAAGATTTTACACCAGTGAATGAGTTTTGAACATATAAAATATCTTATGTAAACAATTGTCAACAGTAAATGAGAAGATGAGCCAGAGGAGTCCAGCCATTTTCATTTCTTAGTTCAAATGTTACTATTTACTATTCAAATTGTAAGGGCCTACAATATCCTGGAATGCCGCACCTGAAATTAGGTCAGTGGGCCCAATTGCCCCATCAAAAATAAAAAAATCCTAAATAAATCCCTGTTGATGGCTACAAAATGTTCTCATAGGACAAGGTTTAATGTTCAAACTTCAATCATAATTCTATGAATGTTGTCATTCAAGGTGATTTTTACAATAATTCTTCGGGCTCATTATTGATTTTCAACGATATGTGAAAAATGTTGTTGTTGCAGTTTAGCATCTGATTTCAAGTTCAAGTTTTTAAAGAAAATTTTTTTGGGGAAAAATTATGTCTAATTTTAAAATTTCTCAGATTTATTAAAAACAATGTTTGAAAGATTAAATAAAATGGTGATAAAATACCTTATTTTCTCAATGCTTCATATGCATAAATTAAAAAATGGCTATTTTGCCTAACTTTATTTTTAGGCCTATCTATTTTATTTAACAAAAAAATAACAAATTACAATTAGCAATTTTTTTAGTATGTCTACTGGTATTTTAAGTTGTATCAAATATCTTAAATTCCAAAAGAAGCTCCCAAAACTAATATAAAAAAGATGTAACTGTAAAAGTGTTTAATAGTTACATAATCTAAGTAATAGTTTTGATCCATGAATTTTGAGTATTCCTTACATTAAACTTATATGGTTGTCAAAACATTAAAAATTAATCAGCATGCTGGCCACGGGGTGTCAAGTTATTCAAAAACTGAAAGCGGCCACAAAGAAATTCAATTGTTGAAAAAAGTTCTCGGTTGTAAAGATTTTGACTTCTATCTATCTGCAGCGTTGTCTTGTTGTCTAGCTTTATTAACAATTGCCAAAAAAAAGGCACAAAGAACAAATGTGTCTGTGTATATAAAGTAGTTTTCAGATTTACCAATTTCCATGGTTGTGGTCAGGGTAGAAGGTAGTGTCTGGGATGGGAATCCTTCATCAATGAGGCTAAGATCAGTTAACTGGGTATCACCATCACCTCTTACAGTCCTCATGGTGCCCGGGTAAACGTCTCCTACCCCAGAACCCAGATTATTGGTTTTTTCGAATGGGCGGAAGGGACGCTTAAAAACACATGGCCTGTAAACAGAATAAAAAGAAGTATTATGGTTTTGGGAGTGTAGGTTTCGGAGACTGTAAACTCATGACAAATTGGTGAATGGCTGTTTTGTGTTCTATTGTAATGCCTACAGCCAGAAGCAAGGTATTCAAAGTTTTGGGGAATTTAAAACAGGGTGTATCAAAGACTGGAAAAGTTACATAAGGCCTAAAAAATTTTTTCTTGTTTCCTCAAACCCAACCGCCAATACCAAATTGTTCCGAGTCAAGTTTTAAACCGGATTTAAAAAAAATATAATTATGACCTATCTTGTCCTTTTTTGATAGCAAATTCTTTATTTGTAATGTTTTTCAGTCTCGCAACATCTGTATGCACTGCCCGCGTCCACTGCCTCACACTCAGGGCTCGAAATAATCGAGCGGCAGGTCTCATTTTACAACTGAAAGTTGATTTTGGTGAGGGGGCAAAACCTATGCAGCCGCAATTTGCGAGTGAACGATAAAACTTCTTATAATCTCTTTAAATTCTCTTATAGTGGCAGAATTCCATCTAGTAATAATATTAGGCATTTTTGAATCTGAAATGTATCAGATAGTACAATGAAAATTGGTCAATGTAAGATGAAATTCTGCCACTAGATCTTGTTTGGCAAGTTCTTACAACTATGACATGTTCTTTACCGGCTGGCAGTTTCTATTTCCCCACACTTACGGTATTATGAATATGTCACATGGAGAATTGTTTTATTGGTTTCAACACCTCCAAATGTTGCCAGGGATCTTAAAACCACTAAAACGAATCTATACGTATTCAAAAGTGTGTGGGGGACAAGAAACTGCTTCCGCAAGCATACTGGCGATAATCACGAGGAGACTGAGAAGTTACCTTAATTACATATGATGCTGTTATACTTTTATTTTGACATAAAGCAAGAGCAAGCCCATATGATTACTCTTGTATGTGTCCAGAAATGCAGAAGGAATAATACAAACAAACGATGTGCGTAATGAGCAAACATAACAACAACAACAACAACGAACTAAAGGATACTGGAGAACAATACTAAGTAAATTATTTTTTTCTTAGACATACAGAAAAAAATATTTTGCAAGAAAGTAAATTTCTGCTACCTATTTTTAAAATGGCTACTTCTTTTACACCATTTACGTCAACTGTTCAATTTTACATCAATGATAATACATTCCAAAAAACAGTCATTCAGTTTTTTAACGTTTGTCTTAGATTTCTTGCAATATGGTGTTAAAGGTCAAAAATTTAAAAAATGAGTCAAAATAGTAAAATTTTAACATAACTATATCTAAAAAACAAAAAAAGATATTGAAAATCTGAATGATAGTTTTTTAGTTCTATATGTTGAGATGAAATATGTAAAAAATCAGCTCTGTAGTCATATTAACAGTAGGCATTTTCCTACGTACGGAACACTCAAAAATGTAAGCAGAGAAAACGGGCGAAATGCATTTCTGAACTTTTTTATTCTTTGAGGTAATTGAACCCTGTTTTTTCACAATTTGTTTATAACATTGAATTGAGTCATACAAATAATTATTTATACAAATTGTACTTAGAGGATGATGAGCATCATTAAGCACGATGTTAAACCAAAACTAAGCAATCTGAAACAAATGGTCCTTTCCCCATTTGCTATTTTTGCTCAATCAATCAATGAAATAAATTAGTATGAAGAAGTATAAAACCAGGTTTATAATATATTTTTAGATGAAAGAAAAATAAGTGACTCCTAAATTATTATTTTGGCCCCTAGGAATCTTCCGGTTAGGGGCCAATGGCCCCTGGACTAACAAAAATTATTTCGAGCCCTGACACTTGAAATGATGTAGGGCAGATACATGTAACATGCATTTTTACTCACATGCATGTTTAGGATGGATGTGTGTAAGTACGCAACACAAAAAAAAAAAAAAAAATGCGGACCATAATGAATGTTTCTGGCAGGAGTGTATACAATACAGTAAACACAAATATTATCACAACGACTGGCATTCGACGTGCATCCTGAAGCTGCTTCTGAGTACATGCAGAAGAACTGGGAAGTACCATATGATCTTTTTTGTCCTTCTGTCGGAGCGGACTCAGCGGAGAAGGTAGAGACGCGCCTTTGCTAAATTACTTTCACAACTCTGAGATACGTTTATCAGCTTTCAAACAATTTTTTAAGAAATGACTGATTGATTGATTGGTTTTTTATGCCATGCTTAGGGGTATTTCACTAATATAACCGCAGTGTATTCCAACAAAAATTGTCACTAGCACTGTGCACAACCATACATGGTAAGTGTTAATTTACCTCCAGTGTTAAGTAAAGAATGCATTGCTTCTCTCATAACAAACTGACCTTAGACAGAAGGCCCCATGAAAGGAGAATTATGATATATTTCAAAGAATTAAATATTTCGTGTACTGATCTCTAGTAGTTCATTTGTTTTAAAGATGTACGCAGTAGCCCGAGTGTATTGTTTCTGCCAAACTTGGTGATGAGCATCAATTTGATAATACAACTTGCGAAACTGTTTTCTTTTATCAGTCTACGGTTCTGTTGAATACAAATAGCCATATTTTTGCCCAACAAATTTTAAACCAAGCAATACAAGCAGGCTTGTGTTGTAATATTTTCAGGCATAACCTTAAAATAAAATCTGTCCTCTAAAATGTTATGAGGTTACCTAACATTTTCATTTTCCCTCGGTTTGCAGATTGTTTCAAAATACTTTTTAAAACTTTAACATTGCGCCTTTGTGAAAAATAGGCAAAATTGCTTTAAAATACAATACAATATTGTATTGTTTAAAATACAATACCAATTCAAAAATGCAAATTTAGATGAAGACTCCAAACAATTTGGGAAACCTATAAATCGGTCTTCCTAAACTAATTTTGCATAACCATGGGGAAATCCTGTCTGTCTGTTCTCCCCAACAACTCAGACCTATACATGTGAGACTTGTTTTCCCATCAGCGGATGAATCATATATTATGATCATATTCTCAACAAGGAATAAACAACAGTAATGTCCATCAAACTAACCCTAGATCTAATATAGTTAACAGCATTTTTCTGACCTCTCTGTATCCAGTGGTGATGTTTCTCCGGTTATCTCCTCTGGGGGTGGATCTAGGGGGCTGACAGCGCCAATGGATGAATTTCTCCCAGAGTTGGAGTCCAAAGCCATTCCTAATAATTTCACTGTGTCGAGAAGCTGGGAAATGATCTTATTTAAAATGCGTTGGTTGTCAACCTTACTTATCTGAAATGAAAGAAATAAACAAATCCATGAGAACATATTCTGGAATTTTGAGAAATCACGACAAAAGAAGACGGATTCAGAAACTGTTTACGCTTCACTCTCAGATTTGTCTGAAGTGAACACGGTTCAATTTATAGAATGTTTATATACTGGTTTATATCATGTATTGTTAGTTTGAAAAGGTCCAGAGACCATACTGGACAAAAACTTTCATATATTCAGCTTGTGCCCAAATGATTAGTTTGTTTGTTTGATTGGTGTTTAACGTCGTACTCAAGGGTATTTCACTTATATGCCGACGAACACAAATACAGAACATCACAAACAAATCTGCTTCCCATTACCCTTTAGCTGTGCGAACACCAGGGCAACAGAAAGCAACCTCTTTTCTCGCCTCTTATGATCGGCCGAGGAAGCCAAGGGAGTATTCTGCAGGGCCATGCCCCCCGCCCGCCCTGCATGAAATCTAGTAAAAATACAACCATATCTATGGTATTAATAGAAAAAACAAAGTTTGAAGTTAATACCTGAATTTGAGTGATGGTCATTTTTGTTTGCTTAATTATATGAAATGCAATCCCATCAGTTTCTTAACCTAAGTTATCAGGTAGGGGGGAATATTGAACAATTATGCAATGGGGACAATATTGCTTTGTGCAATTTCATGAAATACAATCCTATCCTATGTCTTAATAGAAGTAGGAAGCTAACCTCCAGGTTTCAAGTTAATCTGTGAATTTGAGCTAAAATTAATCATGTTCAGACACGAATATATGGTAAAATGATGCATTGGTGGCCATTTTGTTTTAAGGAGTTTTGATGAAGTTCAATCCCATCTATTGTCTAATAAGATGAGACTATATTTCAAGTTTTAAGTTTATCTGAATTTGTTACAGAGTTGTATTGTTCACAACATTTACAGTAATGAATATTGTAAAATAATGCAATGGCGGCCATCTTATTTTACGGAACTCATTAAAATTCAGTCTGATTCATTGTCTTAAAAAGCAGAAAGGCTTCAAAGTTTATAGTTAATCAGTGAATTTATTTCCTACTTATTGTGTCCACAACACATACAGGCAAAAATATAAAAAAACTATGTAATAACGGGCCATTTTGTTTTACGGAATTTGGTGAAATGTAATCCCATCAGCTGTCTTAACAGGAAGAAGCTACCATACCAAGTTTGAAGTTTATCCGTGGATATATTCTCCACTTATTGTATTCACAACACATACAGGCATGAATATGCTAAGATTAAGTAATAACGCCCAATTCGCTTAACTCATTCAGTACTGTGGCTGTATTCAACACAGGCAGGCTTCAGCCCCAGGCATTGTCTCTAGGCCTCAGCCCCAGAGCTCTGCACAGTACTGCTAGGCTGCGTTTGGTAATTTTTATAAAATGACATATATCACTTTCTAGGTATCACTCACAGTTATTTTATTTTGAGAAAAAAAAACCCATATATATGTTTTATCTATCAGATAACAAAAATTTGTGAATAAAGAAAGTTTGTTGTGAAAAAAAAAGAATTTTAATGAATAAAATGATTTTTTTTGCAGGTGCGTTGTTTGTCATTTGAATTTGTCACACATGCATTTTTTATTTTAATTTATCTTATAAAGCTCTAGATAAAATTTCGAATACGGTAAAAGCTGGAAAAGTAAGAATTTAAAGGTTAATGTACACAAATTTCAGCTTTTATATCCATTGAAAGCCTTTCTCAAAAGTTTTGTGGAAAAAAACGGGACAGAAGTTGAAAAATGACATGGTGCGATAAATCGATCGATTTTACGGCACATACACTTTTTAAACCGTGTCTGTAGGGACGTACAATCACCAATAAAATATTTTAGATGTCTCTTCACGGACTATGAACTTCACGACTTCCAATTTAGCATAAATAAAACAAATATATTACATTTAACTTCGTTGTTTACAAATTTCCTTACCCTATTTTTCATAGAATCACGATCAACTCCGAATTCCAATTTTCCCGTGACAGTCAAGTGCATGAAAATTCCGCGAATTCTCACAGGAATAAATAATTATTTCACAATTTATCAATAGTATCTACATCTTAGGATTAAAGTTCAATGAAAATGTACAGTGTGGAGATTGATTTTGGTTTGTATTTACAAGTTTTTCGCCAACAATATTTTGACAGCCGTAATGAAACAAAATGGCGACGACAGTCGAGGCAAGGTGGCCCTGTACTATGGACACGATCTTCACTCCTCATGAAATAACGGGAAACATGCCAGGCACAAGTTTTTTCCACACTTGGCACATCCGATTCTTGACTCTTGCCTCTTTCCATGTTTGTAACAGTGGACACA
>JAVFBW010128644.1:0-14025 GCA_034783835.1 Mopalia ciliata
TGGTTTTCTTCAACCAATGGGCTGGCTGGCTTCAAGTGATTGAATTCAAGGGTGGTTTTCTTCAGCCAATGGGCTGGCTGGCTTCAAGTGATTGAATTCAAGGGTGGGTTTCTTCAACTTATAGGCTGGCTGGCTTCAAGTGATTGAGGTCAAGGGTGGTTCTCTTCAACTAATGGGCTGGCTGGCTTCAAGTGATTGAATTCAAGGGTGGTTTTCTTCAGCCAATGGGCTGGCTGGTTTCAAGTGATTGAATTCAAGGGTGGGTTTTCTTCAACCAATGGGCTGGCTTTACGTTCATACAGTGAAATTAGCTTAAGTGCAGCATAAGACCCAGTTAAAAAAAAAAAATTGAAAATAATGACATGGGTAATAAAATTCTCTGATTGTTGAAGTCAATGTTATTCACAGGATCCTCAAATGAGAATAAAAGTGATACTATCGATTTCACTTAATCCATCCAGTCAGTTTTCACAAGGACAGATAAATTTCTCATACCATTCACGATGGTTGTGTTTTCTATTTGGCATTCAACTCGTAAAATATACCCTCCACACTCTAGCCATACATTACTGATATAGACCAAACAAGTCGTTTTATATGCCATGCTCTAAAACTTCAGTTCCATCTTTTACTAGATCTTTGTTTGTACGACATGTTTTTAACATTGTATTTCACTTCCGTGGTCACTGAACTTTGCTGGTAGGAAATTTGTAACAAACTTTCTGTGATCTCGGCAATCGTGGTAAACCTTCACTTATTTACATGGACAAAAGGTGACCTCAAACTTGTGCGGTACAACTATGATGGGTTCAGCAGCCCGAATGACAACCAGCTGAGTCTCAGCGCAACCTTTTCCAAGAAGTGATGGACATCAAAACTAACAGAGCAATCCGTTCTTACTTAGCACGAAGAAGATCAATTTTCCAGCATAATCAAAACCCTTCTCATGCTATGCTTCTGCTAGTATTGTTGGAATACTGCGGTGTCCTATAAGTTAAATACCTTTGAGCACAGCATAAAACACCAATTTATCTATCAAATGTAAAATGACTGCTCTACTGACCCGTGATGCCAGTCAATGGATGAACAGTTTAGAACAAGTAAAGAAACAAGTTGAAGTTATCAATAAGTTTAAAACATTATAATTTAATATTTTTGTGTAAATAGTTGCAACATTATAATTTAATATTTGTATGTAAATAGTACAGCTGATACAGACTCCTCGGATTAACAAAGCCTTTTAAGTTATATATGTCTTAAAGTTTATTTTATTTTCACAGATCAAGCTGATAAAACAGACTCAAAATACAAACTTTGTTGTTTAAAATAAAATGAAAACACTCGAAACCTAAAACTTTTACATATAAAAAAAGCTACATTTTGAAATCGTCTTAGTATTGGAATCAAAACCTTTGCTTTGTTCTTTTATACGAAGAATACTGAAAATTGTATAAGCTTGCTACATACAAAATATTGAATATTCTACCATATTTCCCAGATGGTCATTATTTCAAGTAGTTTGTATAGTTACATGTACTAAGAAACAGTTGGACATTAGTCTACACTGAAAATATATGTACAGTTTGACGATTAAAATGTTTGAAATTACAAAAATAATACACAAAATTTATTTACAAAAAAAACACTTTGATACATATTAGTGAGTCGTTAATGGTGGGTCAAACATATTGATTTTTTTTTACATAAAATTTTGACTCAGCTGGTGAATTTGAGCCGGAAATAAACAGAGCTGCCTAGTCCATCTGATACGAACCGAACAGAAGCTTGGCTCGTTCTTAAGGAAAACGTTGAAACAGCCGACTGTAAAATAGATGAAAAAGGAACAAAATAAGATACTGTTCTGGTTGATATAGTGTCATTGGACTTACGGTTAGTTAAGTGCTGAGCACGCGGTTTGTTTTGGGGTCATCTTAAAACAGCTAATTACAAGGCCTTAATATAAAGGTTCAAAAGGACTTCTTGTTATATGTGACCTTTATACATATGCCCAGGCAATTGTGCAGACAATTTGTATTTTGTTTTCTTTGATCAAGTTTTTATAAATAAATAAAAAAAACAGCCTTCCACATCAGTTTTCCCCTGTTTAAACAGTTAATAAATCTCAAATTATTTCTAAAGGAAAGATTTTGTATTTGAAACAATAGTGTATATAATAATAACTTACATCACCACAGTATCTGCCGATGAATTCTGAATTCAGTCCGTTTCTAATTTCCACATAGTCGGTGCTACAGTCAGCCGTGCCCAGTATACCAATATCCAAGAAGTTTAGCGTAATAACCCTGCGGGCAGGGACTTTGATATTCCAGTCACATGTCTGTCCCTGGGTGTAGTTACCAGGGTAATTTGGGCTTGTAAAACTTCCATTAATACTTGACAGGTTTCCACCACAACCCATATCTAAAACACAAAAAACAGTAGTCTTAGGACTTAAAACCACAAAAATGATGAACATTTTCTGCCCAATTGTTGCTAGGAAAGTGACTGTTATATTACGGGTAACTCTTCTAGGAAAAAAATTAGCGCTAACTCACCTAGTTGTGATGATGTGTAAGAAATGTCAAAGCCAGCAAAGGCCACACTGGCGTCTGTCTTAAGGCGGAGGACCAGATTGTTACCAGTAGCAAAGATTGGATCAGGTAAGGTACGTCCACAGAATGGGCCGATTACAGGTGCACTGTAGTCAGATCCATTATATACCTACACAAAAAAAAATATTTTGTTAATACTTGTTACCTTCAATTTTATCAAAGAGGAGAAAATATTAATTTTTAACTTATAAATTAAAAAATAAAATTGTGAGTTGAGCTCTACAGAGGAAATTATGTCACACATTTATGAAGGATCGAAGCAAAATATAATGTTATTACAGGGGGCAAATGCATTCACCCCTCCACCTCTGTTCAAAAGTCTAAAGTTCAAAAAAAAGTTTACTTTAGTCCACTTGCAATACTTGCATTAAAACAGTAGAGCAATTGGTAAAAACACAGAAGAAGATTTGCCTAACCCAAAAGATTGATAAAAAAATCCAACAGAGCAAAAGAGAAGCTCATGTTATTGGTTGAAAGAAAACTGTAACAGAGAAATATTAGTTCAACTCAAAAGTTGAATAGAAAGATCCAAGAGTGAAAACTATTAGCTCAACCCAAAAGTTGGGAAAAACAATGGTGTTCAGTGAAAAGCTAAGTTAGATTGTTGTAATATGTCAATGTGGATACTTTTCTATTGGTTTTTTGGACCAGATTGACTTCTCAAAGGAGGGCGAAACAAATCTAGCTGATCTTGTCTGTGTTAAACCTTTTAAGCCAAACATAAAGATGGCCATCATTTATTCTACTGAAATGTAGTCAGATAGGAGTAATCTGTGTTTCAACAATTGGTTCATCAGATATTTGGGTGTCGACAATTTTCACAAAAACTATACACCTCTGCCCAGATATCTCGTAACCCGCTAAACATAAAGCTAGAAATACGGAGATTCTTTTACAAAAGATCATTCTTTCTTTCAAATACATTTTTATTCTCTTAACTTTGGAGTTCTATATTGTCAAATGTAAAAATTACGTGGTAGTAAAAATTATTCAAGGGAGACAATTATGTCTGATTATAACACACTTTCAAAACATGGGGTTCTGCCTGTGTATTTAACCACACACCATGATGTTTTGGGGGAGATTTGTAAATTGCGTTGACGTTATGAAACTTTTCCAAGTGTGATAAAAACACACATGATATAAATAAATCATCTTAATACACAGTTTTCTTACTTGAACACATTAAAATGAAAATAATATAATTACATTAATGCAAACCTTCTTACATCAAGAATTGTTTGTTTGTTTGTTTCATTGGTGTTTAACGTCGCACTCAAGGGTATTTCACTTATATGACGACGGGTTGTCCAATTCACACTGTACACGGCCTTATTACGATGGAAAACAGAGAGGAAACCTTGTAAAAACCATCCCCGTGATTGCTGGAGCCTCAACATATAACTCGCTCATATACCTGATGGTCGACAGACGGACTCGATCCTGTGAATGGTAAATTTAAGCAGGTTCAGTTTAGGAAGTGTACTCGCTACCACAGAGCCCCGACAGCGGGCTACCTCAAAAAAATGAACATTATATAATTATACTAATGCAAACCTTCTTAGCTCAAGGGCTGTAAATGAATATTATATAATTATACTAATGTTAGCCTTCATTCCTACCTTCAGATAATCATATCTACAATTTGGGTGGGCTTCGATCTGAAAGCTGCTGAAGTAAAGAGTTATTTTAGTCCCTGGCGGAGAAACAACTGATATAGCACAGTCCGCTGAATGAGGATACCTGGTTGGCCAGCCAGGACTTAATATACGACCATTATCACCATTGTACGTCTTATTACAATCTACAAAGACAAAGTGATTTTTGGTAATTTTGCAATTCTGTTCCAATACAGGGTCATGTAAAAAATTTCTGTTTTAATCTTTGGCAATATATGAAGTATAGAATTGAGTTTATTAACCAAATGGTATTGGTTTGTAAGTTAAATTGGGGTTTGAAACTGTATTTAAGGTAATTTCATTCGTATGATGGCGTGTCAGCCCAATGAGTGAAGGAAACCACCCCTTGACACAACGGCAACAAACAAAAGCATCACAGGACGCTCACAGGACAATACAAAAGCATCACAGGACGCTCACAGGACAATACAAAAACATCACAAACATATCGGCTTCCTACTCCTCTTTAGATCAGAAAGCCCAAGGGCAACAAGAAGCTCCATCCAGCCATCCGCAACCAAATCGGGGACTGGGGACCGACTAGTTCTATGTCCAGTTTCCCTTGAACTGAGATATCAAGGTTGAAAGTTACCCATGTCATATTAATCTATTGACAACCATGAATTACTTTCGCATTTTCTCATGGAATTACTTCGCCTTATGAGATGTAACTTTGTGACATAGAACTTGTTAGCCCTTAGATTCTATCAATAGGTTAACTGTAAAATTCATAAAAGTGGACATAGAACTAGTTAGTCCTCAGCCCACGAAATGGTGAGTAATGTAGTTGATTGGTTAAACAATTGCACCATACAAAGAATCTTAATTGAAATCCCACAAAAATACATTGAATTGTTGTTTAGCCTTAGCCCAGAAGTCACCTGTGAATGGGAACCATCACCTATTGCTAAGTGAAAGATAGCTTTGGTTAGACAGCTTTCTCACCTGCTATGGTATATGTCATCTGGAATGTGCTGACAGGTTGAGGTTGTGATAAAGCCAAGTTAATCTGCACAGTTCTGGCTGCAGAGTCAAACACTGGAGGTAGATCAGTGCCACAATAATGGATACTCCTTCCCAAGAAACCCTGATACGATAAAAAAAAACTTGTAATAGTCACAAATTCAGCAATATCCATAAGGAGGTACACCAGAGAAACGGCAAAATATGACAAGCTGCTGGCATTCATTTTATCTAGATAAGTATAGACTGTATTGGTTAATCAAAAAAATCCCAGCTATATTTGCTACTGTTCAGTAATTTATCTCCAGCAAATAACAGTATTCTCATGAAACAAAAGGTATGGCATAATTAATATTTTTTTAAGTTAATGATTTAATTTCTTTATGAACTATGCAATATTATCTAGTCACTAACCAATGATGAATCTCTAAGCTCCAGATAGTTTGTATTGCAGTCTCCTGTATCAGCAATGTTGAATGCGGAGAAGGTAAGGCGGACTTGTTTGTTGGCGGGAGAGTCTATCACCCAGCGACAGTTTAATGGTTGTGTCCTAGAGCTGGTGTACGACGGCGCTGAAATGGTTTGGCTTTGATTTCCAGCTATGAAGTTACCACCACAAAATGCTGAAAAGATAGTTTCTTTGTATGAATATATTAGCTTAATAAATAATATCAATTCAATGCAATGTAGTTTTGTAAAAAAAATGATAAAATATTAATCTTTTCCTTCACCTGAGCTGAGGGAATGTACTTTTCTTTCTTGACATCATCACTTACTTGTCAAGGTTGATAAATAGTTTAAATTAGATCGTCAGTGTAAAGTTAACATTGGACAATTCAGTGTGCTGTATAGACAGATACTAGCATCACACCATGCAGTGTTGTTGTGGCACTTCATTCGCGTTTACTTTCAGATTTTATTTGACTTTATAACTTTAATATTTTTATCAGTAATATGCAATCATTTAGGTGACAGTTGAAGGAATTCTTTGATTGAACAGGTTATTTGACAGGAATCTAAGAGGAGATAAGTATAATTTTAGGTAACAGTGGCTTACGTGCAACTTGTGTGAATGTAGCATTGAAGCCACTGGATGCCACAGATCCATCAGAGTGGAATTTCAAGTATAAAGCATTCGTGGACGCGGTGAATTGGTAGTTTGTCTGTTGACCACAAAATTTGCCGACCAGAGGATCCAGGTTAGATAATCCATCATAAATCTGAAATAATGATTATAATACATCAAGCTCGCATTCAAATTAACATCAATTAAAATATATTTGACAGAACTAAAGCGCAATGATGAAAAATTGGAACACTCTATTTAAAAAATTAAAATGTATAAATGAGCCATCTCAAAACTTTTTCTATCCGTCTTGATTGCACCGCTTCTTAACTGATATTTTCATCTGAACCTGAATCTGAATCTTTTATTCCGTATTAAATCTTCCACTGACTCCAGGTTTTTTCATGATGGAAATGTTTATCTCACACTACAACCCCTATAATCCCACTCAATAGTTTATTACTTTGTGGTAATACACTAATGATAACATCTGACAGTAAATACAACACAAACAGATCACATCACATTTTATATGTCCTCTTCATTGTGACAGAATAGCGATGTTTTGATTTTGATTAGTCGCTAACATCAGATTAAATTGATAATAATGGATTACAGATAGACCTTCGAAATAGCGTTACATTTAAAAGCTGATTAAATTTGATAGCAATTTGAACAACCAGCACAAGGACTGCAGCTGTTATTCGGTTACGTTTTTTTTTTCTGGTGCTCGAGTTTAACAATGCATTTTCTTGCAGGTCATTCAAGAATGTAAATGTTTAGCCTTGAAATTAACACTAAAATGGAAAAATAATATAAAGTTTGACCTATATTCCTACACATCTCATTCTTATCTGGTCATACAAAAAATGACTCAGCCCAAATTCTGGGTTTGACCCTTATATTCTTACACATCCCACTCTTGTCTGGTCATACAGAAAATCACTAAGCCCAAATTCTGGAGTTGACCCTTATATTCCTACACATCTCACTCTTGTCTGGTCATACAGAAAATCACTCAGCCCAAATTCTGCATTTGACCCTAATATTCCTACATATCTCACTCTTGTCTGGTCATACAGAAAATCACTCAGCCCAAACTCTGGATTTGACTAAATTTGGTACTCCAGTGACAATAAGCAGGCTCTCGTTAAATAATCTTTATATATCACCATCAAAACACAACTATGAAACGCCATAATACATCGTGCAATAAAAACTATGCGAATTCCTATTCAAATCACAACTGTGACAAATCGTCTTGGTATTACCAATAGAGCCCCAGTGACTGCTTTAGTTAACCATCCACCAGTATAAGTAACAGAGTTCACTAAAACGTGATATAACTTTTTTTAATTTCAACTTTAATGTTTGTTCAGTACAATTTTTTTCACAACATACTTAAGGCAACATTAGGAATCTTTCAAACTTAATTTTTGACAAAACCATTTTGTTTTGTTTTTTTATCTTAAAACAGAATTCAAGTCAAAATCTGGAATTCAATTTAAACTAGAAAGCTATTAACAAATATTTAAAATTTACCTGTAAATAATCAAAGACGCAATCATTGGCATTTTCAATCATCAGTGCTGGTATTGTAAGCTGTAGAACCTTATCAGGGGAGACAATTAATTGCCAGAAACAGTCTAAGTCATGGTCATAAGATCCGTCATGGTTGGAATCTGGTGAGCTAATCTGACCTGAACTTGTGTTGAACACACCTCCACATCCCTGGTTTACACCTGTAGAACAACTCTTTAATTATTCATTCGTTCATTTGTATTTACTGTAAGTTGTATTTCTATATCTTAGTGTTATACATATGTATATGCTCAATAGGTGAGAGCACTTGCCTGGTTAGTCTCTTTCTCTACATAATAAATAATATTTATATACTCCAATTGATTGATAGGTAAATATTGTTTTAATTTGTTTTGGTTTTCTTTCTTCACCAAGAGTCTATGAATAACTGGAAACGTTCAATCAGTTGTGTATCTACCTGGAGTTTGTTAATAATTGGTAGGGTTAATTCAGTTAATGGATCTACTTAGCTATAGTTTTTTAATTACATGGAATCGTTAAATCAGTTACATGTATCTACTTAGCTATAGTCTTTGAATAACTGGTAAGGTTGAATCAGTTAAATGTATCTACTTAGCTATAGTCTTTGAATAACTGGTAAGGTTAAATCAGTTACATGTATCTTACCTAGAGTTTGTAAATAACTGGCATGCCATCCTCCGTAAGTAACACTTCTATCTGTTACAAAGTTCAACAACAAGGAATTTCCTGTAGACTTTATAGTTGCTGGCAATGTTGATCCACAAAATCGGCCAATTAAAGGAGAGTCATAAGAATTGCCATCTCGGACTTCGACGTAATCAAAATTACATCGTGAATGGGCTTCAAGTTCAAAAGTGTTAAACCTGAAAAGGAATCATGTGACATATATGTAAATCATGTGCATTTGGTGTGCAATGGCACAAATAACGTATGTACCCCGGTGTTAACATTGTGCACTTTAACACATTAGGTTGCGTCAAGTCTATAGTCATTGTTAAAGAACTAAATAACACAATGATAATAGTATTCCAATAAATAAATAAATAAATAAAACTTTTAAAAAAGCATGTTCATGTTCCCACCAGTAAAACTAAAACCTTCACGATCACTCCAACACTTAATTTTCATTGAACAGTCCTGTGGTGATTTCGGATAAACTTGCATGCCCCTCTTAGGAAATCATGTTAAAACAAATTATAGATGAATCATTATTAAAGTTGCTGTTCTGAATAAAACATAAATAGAGAGCAAGTGATTCGACAATTTATGTAGATTCAATATTCAATCATTTATAAAATAACCTCCAGTCAGTTTCCATGTCATAATTGAGTGAGACATATTACTTGCAGCCCATGTCTAAGAAGCATACTAAATAAGTACAATATCCAGTCCTTGACTTACTTAAGTTGGACGACTTTATTAACATCAACAGTTATGTTGTATGTACAGTTGATATTATTGTGGTAAGAAGTGGGGTGGGCAGGAGATGACATTGTCCCAGAACTGTCTGTAAAATCTCCACCGCAATCTGAAAACAAAACCCAAATTAAGAGCTTACAGCTATTAAATGTTATCTGTCTTGTCTAACTAGGCTATACCATTAGTACTTTCTTGTTAACTCCAATGGTGACTTGTGTTCAGAACAAGATCGACAAAGGATTAATTACAATGAAATAGACTTATCCTAAACTAAATATTGTATCGTAATAAAATCTCAAACAATATTTTTATGCCTAAAGTATAACATGATGCAATTTTATTGTAAAATAACTTTTTGCTGTCCAATACTTTGCGAAATGACTCGCAAATTTATCGTAAAATAACTTTTTGCTATACAACACTTTGTGAAATGACCCACAATTTTATCGTAAAATAACTTTTTTGCCGTACAAAACTTGTGAAAATGACCTATGTCCTATTCCATGGGATATAATTTCGGTTGGTGTTAAACACTACAAAAAGTCACAGTCACTCTTTAATACACAAAATATAGTTCCCAGTAACTGTTTTACTCAGTGCAATTTAGTTCACAGTTACTCTATGATATAACTTAATATATTTGATTTGATTTGTTTGATTGGTGTTTAACGTCATACTAGCTTAATATAGTTCCCAGTCACTCTTTGATACAACAAAATATAGTTCCCAGTCACTGTTTTCCTCAATGCAATTTTGTTCACAGTTTCTCGTTGATATAACTGAATATAGTTCACAGTCACCCTTTGATACAACAAAATATAGCTCCAAGTAACTGTTTTACTCAGTGCAATTTAGTTCACAGTTGCTCTTTGATATAACTAAATATATTTTCCAGTCACTGTTTTATTCAATGCAATTTAGTTCACAGTTGCTCTTTGATACAACTCCATATAGTTCTCAGTGTATCTTTGATACGACAAAATATAAATCCCAGTTGCTGTTTTACCCAGTACAATTTAGTTACAACAACATATAGTTCCCAGTCACTCTAACCAGTGCAGCTATATAGTGAGGTACACCTTCCATAGGCAGTTATATATATGTAATATAGCTCCCATTGAAAGTCATGTACAGTGTTATAGTTCCCACTGGAAGTCATACACACTTTTATATAGTTCCTAGTGAAAGTTATATACAGTGTTATAAAGCTCCCAGTGAAAGTTATATACAGTGTATTATAGCTCCTAGTGAAAGTCATACACACTTTACAAAGCTCCTACTGAAGTAATATACAGTGTAATATAGTTCCCAGTGAAAGTTATATACAGTGTAATATAGTACCCAGGGAAAGTTATATACAGTGTAATAAGTTCCCAGTGAAAGTTATATACAGTGTTATATAGTTCCCAGTGAAAGTTATATACAATGTTATATTGTTCCGAGGGAAAGTTGTGTAAAGTGTAATATAGCTCCTTGTGAAAGTTATATACAGTGTAGTATAGTTCCCGGTGAAAGTTACATACAGTGTAATAAGTGAATGTTATATAAAGTATAATACAGTGATCCTTTTTCTATGACAAGGTTTACCTGAGATTGCATATGAGATTGCCCATCCAGTGCCGACTCGACTGGAATCTGTGACAAACTGGAAGAACATGGAACCCCGAGAACTGAGAGGCTGTGGAGTGGTGGTTCCACAGAATTTCCCTAAAGAGCGACCAGAGGAATTTGTTCCCGAGTAAAACTGAAGGTAGTCATAATTACACCCTGTTGCACCTAGGAAGAATGAAAAACACAAAAACAACAATGATATGTGCCAGATAAACACAATCCCCCAATCTATCAAATCACACATACAACTTAAAGGGGGTGAGGCTCTGCAAGAAGAAAAAGACAAATTTAAAAAGAAAAGATTTTATCAGCAACTGAATAGCTTTACCCCAAACGACTATGCTGAGTATAGTCACATACATGAAATTATGAAATTGTTTTACTACATGTGAACAACTTAAAATTTTAATATGGTACAGAAGGGAATTGATAAAACAAACAATGAGAGTCTAGGAATGTCCAAAAAGTGAAGGTTGCAGAGATTCCATCAAAACATCAAAATGGTCGAGATTCACAATCTTTTTAGTAACGTTACAACGGACAAATGTGTTTGATGTCATTTAAAAGAGCCATTATGATGATGTCAGAGGATCGATTTGGTATGATTAAATTACTTCACTTGTCAACTTGCTGAGACTCCCATTATTTTGATTGGAGATGTTATAATATTGTTCTTACTTTCAATATCATAGTTCCTGGTATTAAAAGTGAGAAGAAGAAACCTTTGGGGGTTGATGATGATGGTGTAATTACACTCCAAGTTATTATCATAGTTATCGGGATACCCAGGGGAATATATTAGACCAGTATCGGCAGTAAAGGTCGCTCCACATCCTGGAAACCAGAAGAGTTCAATTGTCTGACGAATAAAGTTCTTGGATATTTGTTGGTCATTTTAGTAAAAATAAACAGCCAATTGATTGAAATGACAAGTACAGTGTATAAAAGCAATGGGGATCATGACACGATTTCCTCAAATATATATATATTTTTTTTGTCTCAACCGACTGGTACAAGAAAAGAGGCTTAGCAGTTAGTATGTTTTATAACTAGTTACCACTGAGCCACGCCCAGTGGCTAAAGAAAAAAAAAAAAAAATTATGAGAACAAAAACAAACTTTCTAAGATAACTTAATTTAATTATGTAGAAAATACAACCTTCCACTGTGTTAAGAAGAGAGATTTTACCTGTGGTCCAGTTAGCTGAGAAGCCAGTTCCCGATCCTGAAGAATCACTTCTCATTTTAAGAGCTAATTGATTTCCAGATGATACCTGACTTGGTACTACCTCATTTGCGCAGTATTTACGATCTATGGCAACACGGCTTCTGTTTGGTAAAATACTAAAGGCCTGGAAACAATAATATTTATCATTATCTACATAACATTAAGCAATAAAGAGAAATCAGATGTTAATTATATGTTGTTTATTACATGTATATTTTTATTTAGCTTTCAAATCTCTAGATAAGTAAACTTGGATTGACAATGTTAACATAAGATAGGAGCTGTTTCATAAACAACTAAATGTTATGCTCCTCATCTGAAGACAGAATGCAGCCACACAACCTTACAGATCAAACACATTACCTACGGTTGTTTTATGCTTGGGATATCTACTATGTTAAAAACTAATTTAACAATTAGGCCTGTAATAAATGCCAGGTCAACGAAAGAACATGTATAACCCTTTCTATTGCCTATATACTCTAGAACTTTATAGCTTTTATTACCTACTGTTAAACTTAATAACCTCAAATTTCGTTTATGGCCAATCCTAACTGTTGTGCTTGTTGTGACAATATTAAAGCATGTAACCAAACTGTGTTTCTGAGAAACGGTGATGCTTTCTAACTGTAAAACCCATTTTCTGCCTCTCAGACACAATTTCCTAGTCTTTCATTTATTTGTTTGTTTGATTGGTGTTTAACGGCGTACTCAATGGTATTTCACCTATATGACTACCAAATGTTCGCTTTACAGGATTACTTGACTCATTATGGTGGAAAACTGTTAGACCAAGGGGAAACTTCGTGCCAACCCCAATCTCGAGTGATTGCCGGAGCCACATCATGCAACTCACTCATATACCTGATGGTCGACAGACGGACTCAATCCCGTGACTGGTCAATTGGAGTAGGATTAGTAAGTGCATTCAATAACCACAAAGCCCTAGCCGCTGGCCCCCTAGTCTTTCAAAAAACTTCAAAAATCGTAAATTGTATGGAGGAATTTGAGGTGAAAGAAATCTATTCACAATGTAATGGAACAAGAGGCTATAGTATGATAAAAGAAATATACTGTATACTTTACCTGGATATAGTCATAATTACAGGTTTGGTGTGCTTCTATATCAAGTGGTGCGTTAAAGTCTAGAGTTATATGATAACCTCTCTGCACAGTGATTTCCCAGGTACACTCAATATTGTGAGGGTAGTTGTTGGGAGAGTTAGGGCTAGTAATCAGTCCCTGGTTTCCATGGTAACGTCCACCACAACCTATTATAAAGCACACCATAGTCCAGGCCATGTTTGAAGAAAACAGTTGTTGATTACATGAGAAACCTTTTTATTTACAAAAACCATATTATAATATTAAATAAATTCTGCACAAAAACATTGTATCATCACATCAGTTTAAGGATGTCAATATGAACACTAAATAATAATAATTTCTTCTGTGAGAAATACCACAAATTTATTTTATGCTACTAAGTATGTGGTCATTCTTTGGCTACAGTGTTATTGCCTTTCCCTTTAAGATGAAGTTGGTTAATTGACAGTTTTGGTTTTCATTTCCAATATGCACTCATAATGTCAAGGTCTTAGAAATATGGCACTTATATAGAAACATGTCACAGATATAAGGTTGCACTTGAGTTTATGTATACAGAGTGGTTGGTGACCCCTAGTATTTAGATGCATGGGTTCACATAAAAAGAGGCCGCTCTACTGCAGGAATGATTGAAATGAATCATTTGATTGGATGGAGAGAAAATTGTATTTGCCTCCACCGGGTTTCAAACTACATGTATATAAACTACTCACAAAAAGTTAAGGATCACTTGCACCCAAAGTCATAACTTTCAGAAGAAAGAAGTCAATGTGTTGAA
>JAVFBW010128655.1:0-14024 GCA_034783835.1 Mopalia ciliata
TGCTTCCCGTTACCCTTTAGCTCTGCGAACAACAGGGCAACAGAAAGCAACCTCTTTTCTCGCCTCTTACGATCGACAGAGGAAGCCGAAGGAGTATTCTCCCGGGCCATGGCCCACCCGCTCCCTCACGGGGCCCAAACCAATTGAAAGTGGGATAACTGAAACTAGTGAAAGCATCCTAGATGGTCTAAGACCACTGGCTAAAAATAACGCAGGACAGAGGAAACAATATAACATTATCAGTATACCGGTTTTATTTATTTATAAACCAATTTATTTTCGCACCTAAATTATATGAACTATTGATTTTGATAATTAAATGAAAAAACAAACACATCGTACATTAGGTAATATTTTCTTTCATATTCTTGTTCGATTTGAGTTTTGACAAGTATTACAAAACAATCGTACCATGAATGTGCCTGATTATTATCAATTTCACGGTAACCTTACTTAACCAAGATGACGGAACTCTTAATACTCCAATGGGGATGTGAAAGATAGTATAGTAGATTGACAACAGTGTGTCTAAAGTCTCAGATCGACAATCTCACTTTTACCATCAAGGATGTGGGCATGAAACAAAGAAATTAGACATGGCGTGTGTCTATTAGACATGTAATTACAATCAGTTTAGAGCTTACATTCAACAGGAAAACCACCAGAGAGACAATTGTGAACTATTATCCGAGGTTTAGAAATTCGGGAAATATGTTTAGGGTCTGCATTCAAAACGCAATCATCTTTCATCTTCGATTACGATTTATTAGATCTAGATCTTAATTAACTCGTCTGGGTGTGTTTTTCAAACTTAACCCTCCTATTAATAAATAGGGTAAGTGTGTTCCCAGTAATAATTTACACATGTGAGTTGTTTTTGTTTCTTTAATTTATTGATACAAACCAATGAATAAGGCAGTAAATAACAATTGTCTAAGACTTAGGTACATAGGTGGAAAACCGGATCGTTGTGCCTCTCTTCATACAAAACGAAGATTTCAGCCGTTTAACCGTAGAAAACCAACCTATCAGGACACAAGGAAGTGTGCAAAAGAACGTCTTTATTTTTATTTTTGGCATGCGCTAAAAGTGTGATACAAAGCTACAAATACAAAACTAAACTAGAGGTTATAACCGTACAAACGGTTATATGGCTTTCAAATTCAAGATCTTTAAGCTTTATTTCTCTATAACACTGCCCCTTTAACAGAAATAGAAAAAACAAACTTTGATGCTTTATAAGTCTTGTAATTAAAATCGGACAGTAAATGTGTTCACAGCGCACTAAAGAGCATAAACAGGCCTATATTCTACATAAATTAAAGCATGCCGTTACAGGCCATTTTCTTTCAGGTGACTGTTAAATTCGTCACTTTTCCTAACTTTGACCCGAAATGACGTCACAGCTATTAAACTCAGGCAAAAAGCGCTACTGGTTTCTTCTTCACGAAGAAAATCTGCATTGTAACGATATACGTGAAGAACCGGATGTCCAAAAATAGTGGTCACGTGACTTATTTTACCTACCATATATATTATACCAATGACCCGATGGAAACAAATTTTCCAAGCTAAGCCTCGCTGGATATGGGCTATAAGTCTATTTAATTTCAGAGCTATTAATTCGCTCAGTTTTAAGCTTCTACTCAAATTCTGAAAAGAGAGAAAAACAAAATGGCGTCAAAATGACATCAGATATTAGAATTATCTCTAGGCCATTTTTGAGTGTTTGTTTGTTTGTTTGATTGGTGTTTAACGTCGTACTCAAGGGCATTTCACTTATATGACGATGGACACAAATACAGAACATCACAAGCAAATCTGCTTCCCGTTACTCTTTAGCTCTGCGAACACCAGGGCAACAGAAAGCAACCTCTGTTCTCGCCTCTTACGATCGACCGAGGAAGCCGAGGGAGTACTATGCAAGGCCATGGCCCACCCGCTCTCTCACGGGGCGCGTCGCAGTTGTGAACGCTCATGGAGGGAATACGTGCTATTGACATGCTTCCATCAAGTTGTTACTTACCATTTTTACTCTCTTACATTTCTGTAGCATTTCCGGTGGAACTGGTTACATTATGAACATGATTTTTATGTTACACCGTCCTTAATGGGTACAAAATGAAATTTAATCATTATCTAAAATTATCAAAGCAAATCTAATCCAGCATGCTTACAATATATATATATCATATCTTATTGAAAAAAATACTTGATCATATTTCAATAGATACATCAATAGGAAGGATTAACGATTCTTTTCAAAAAGGACGTATTTTTAGAGACTACGGAAAGTGCCATTTGGTTTTTCAGTGGATTCCATGTTTTACAATTTTGTCGTTACATAGGTTACCTACCCTAGACTACATGATTAAACAAATCCATTAATTAATCATATCATAATACCAAAACATTTTAGCATTTAATATTGATGTCAATGAAGCGATGAAAGATGGAAGAGGGATCTTGACTTTAGTTTTTGTACAAATTTACACTTTACAATGGCTTCTTATTCTTTCACTAACGGACAGTTTTTTATTGAAATATTTATGTTCTTGTGGTTGCAGTGGAGGTTTAAGTCCTCTTGTTATTTCTTTTCCTTAACGATTAAATTAGAGGCTTTCATTTTCGTTAGCAATTGTACTGGACTGGTGCATAAACTAAAGTTTTACATTCCAGCGGAGGACCCGGAAATCGGAGATTTGGGAGATTCAGAATTGAAATAACGAACGAAGTTCAGTCTCCAAACTTTAATGCCGACTTAACTTTTTTAAGTAGGAGGGCAGTTAGTGTATTGAATGCACTTATCAATGGAGCTCGTCGATATAGCAGATTTCAGTAAGTTTATGATTGTTCTCATTCAATAGATTTATTCACTAAAAAATGAGTTACTGATTACTGGTTAAAATTTGACGGGACACTCTCCACTGTTCGGGTGGTACGTATATTCTGTCAGATATAAGACCTTGTAATAATATGTTTGTAACGTATAACAGTTGTATAACACTGTTTATATTTCAACTGACTGACAACTGTCATGATTAATTTAAGCCACTCTGCCAGTTGAAATGTCAGGCTACAATTGACCAGACCTCGCGCCATTCTCATTGCTGCAATCTCATCACTTTTCCCGGCTGTGATAGCGGTATGGGTAATTGGAAATGTATCAAAATCATTCAGTTTGTTTACTGGAAGACTTTTTACTTAACTTAACACAATCCACAAACTACAAATAAACTTAACGAAGACAAAATAAATGAATTGGATAGTCGGTGTCAAAACCTATTCAGCTCATGTATGTAGATGGCGCCAGTTGAGATTGATCTCAATCGTATTCTCGCGAGACTTTCTATGGTGGATGAGACTAAGACAACTCTCGTACGCTAAACCGAGCCATCGCGCATTATTTCCGCCAATATTTGTGGCGATCGTATGCCACAGACCAGCAGATGAAAGAAGTCCAAAACAAGATAGTGGCTGTAGTCAATGTCAATGTATCGATGTAGGAAATAGACTCAATTCTATTCGAGAATGGATTGATCTGTGACGCAGAACCTGTACGCATTGCGGGGGATTTAATCGTGTACCTTAAATCGTTGTGTCAGTTTGTTCAATTGAGTTGGTTTTAATGTCGTACTAAAGGGTTTTTCAACTATGATGACGGATTGTTCATTTCCCTGCATATATACGGTGGAAAACCACTAGGGAACCTCGAAAAAGGACTGCACTGTTCCTTGCTTAAATACGGTGGAAACCCATAGGGAACCTCGAATAAAAAATACAGTCACGACTGCCGGAGTCGCTCATCGAAAAGATAAAGAATTGCAATGATCATATATGCGAGAAGAAAAATAAACCGCGCTATTATAAGATGTTTGTACAGATTTAGTCGTCTAATACGTTACCGATTGGAATATATGCTTACATAACATATAGTTATTTCGGGTTGGCGTCTTGACCCACCTTGCCCTACTCTACAAAATCCGATAAAGTATTACTTTAAAAAGTCTATCTTACGTTTGCGAGAAATATATATATTTATTAATCGTCTAACTTTGAGTCTCATCACACGCATACAGAGGCATCGTATATTCATCCGTACCACATGGTCTGAAGCAGGACTGCTTTCAATGTTTATATTCTGTATGGCAGCACCCCCTATTGTTACAGTGGAAATCCTCGACTTTTCGAGCAGAGCTCAATACATGGCACCTGCGATTTGTTCCTTTTTTGTTTTGTTCTATTTATATCCTCGACTTTGTGTATCTGAGCTCAATACTTGGCAACAGGCGATTTGTTCCATATTTTTATTTTTATTAAAAACAATTTTCATTATGATTACATGAAATAAAGTCAATGGTTGATGTTTGGAATTGAACTATGCTTTCTTGCATATTTTTGTGCCGTGTGTAATTTAATAGAACAAGTTCACATACTCTGCCATCTAAGCCATTGGGGTTTCCCTCTGTGCAACAATATGGCTTTTATTTAAACAAACATGAGTTCTTCTTTAAGTTTCATTTTCGAACAATCTTATTGTCTTTTGGAACACGTATATCATATAATCAGGGTTGTTTTTGGGGGGGTTTAAAAAAGGGAAATCAAACGGCCCATTAAATTACATGATTTCACAGTTAAACATTGGATTATTGTAAATATTGGAGTTACTTATGGTATATAAGTAGTACTTTGCCTCTGCAAAGCGACTCTCTCTGAAAGTTTATCAAATTTGTCCCAATAATCGAACTTTTCAAGAAGCATTCAAGGTATATGATAAACAGATTATATGTAAAGTGCGTGCATGTGTCGTTGTATCAGCTGTTGTTGTCTCAGGTAAGACTACGTATTAATCAAGCTCGAAGACAAACTTTCAGCGAGGATCATTCTGATCTGAGACTTCTCAAGTTGATACATCGTCACGTTACTGACGTATCACGCATAGTACATATGATCTCTCTCTTTATATATATATACGTCCTGTGCGTATTAAACTAAAGTTTGTTTTTGTTTCCTGCAGATTCAGCGGTGACTTCACCAATGCAAATGGATTTCAAGTTACTGCATTAAATGGCGTGGTGAATTCAGCAACAGCTATATGGAAAGTTCTTAGCAACAACGTCGAGTTACTAATAGGTAGGTTATCGTATTATGTCTTTCTGATATAAGATTATCAGGTAGTTATTTCTTACACTAATTGTAATCCATAAATTCCCCATCGCGTTGATCACCTCACAAAGACTTAGGGCGTGCGTGGTCAGCTTACAGGCAGCCTCATATTCCCGAGGCAAGGCAGAAAAGTAGATTGTCACATTCGTAACTTGCCTTTTCTTTATCCCACCCAATCAGATTGGAGCTTTCTTAGAATAAGAAGAGATGGTCTTAACACAAATAGGATATACATAATATACAAACACGAACCCATTAACGGGTCCTGACATCAACACAGACACGTTAATTCGCAGCTGTGCGACTCTTGTTTGTTGTAGACATTAATGTGTAAACAACTTTCTGATTGGCTTCTTTAAATATTCTTTACATAAAACAGGCACTCCCATGCAAATTAAAATATTGTGGGAAGCATTCCAAGAGGGGCTATGTGTTTGGAGACAATTTGTCACAATCCTCCGCGTTGGAGATAACATTACAAGCAGATGTTGTCTTGTCCACTGACCATGAAGTCGTACCTTAGTACACTCATAATTGTGGAATTTAATAACAGGGCAATATTAAAACAAAAATGTCGTGTCCATTTTCGAGCTTACCGTGGAAAGACATTTTAAATTGATCAAAATCAACTACGAAATGGTCGATTTTACGCGGATATGGACGTCCAAGTGATCGGTACATCAGTCTAACCCAATTTGTATACCTTGAAAGATTAATTGCAGAATGGTATAGCGTTCGCTTTAAACTGATTATGAGGTTAATTTATGGGCATTTGTATTTTCTCACAAAACAGCCCTGGTATATTCCACATTTCTTAGGACGAACAAGTGTCGCCATAGGGATGGTATTATAACAGGGTGGAATTAGGGCCCTAGCAATTCCAAGGGTTAATTCGAGGCAGGACCTCTAGTGTGGCATTCATTCAGATATTCCTATGGGTTGGAGGGTTGAAATCCACTACCCCGAGCTTTCTCACAGGACTGAAAATATGCTATGGATGCAGGCGGTGCATGTTGCATGATTAAATGAGGTTAATCTAATGATTTGTTTCTCACAGCCCATGATGACTACTAATGACTGACTGATTGATTGATTAATAAATGTTTAACATTGTGCTTAAGGGTATTTCAATTTTATGTTGGCGGTGTAGTCCAACAATAATTGACTAGTACAAATGTAGACTGAGGTGATCAGTATTAAATCAGTTTTAATATATTTAAAATCTTTGTCTGAACAAACCATGCTCAAGTCAATAGTTTTAACTTACAAATATAAATGATATAGAAGGCAACCGTTGTAAACCACATACAGTCGAATTATGTAGAACATAAAGAAAAATCTTTCCAAAATTCCCCTAACTAGAACTGCATTCTAGTCTCCCACAATCGGAGAATTAAGAACAGCCAATTCGTCTCTAATACTTTTTTTAATTTGCTCAAGTATTTATTCAAAAGCTCTTTGTCATCAACACAGTCTGTTGGCATACTTTTTAAATCCATAAGGATACCTACCACCGTCGTTTTGATAATCAATAACATAGTTGCCAATAGTTTTACGCAAACTCATGGCTTAAAAACCATGAAGGCGACTTATCGAAAGCTTCTCATTTTAAGCAAAGGCTCTTCTCTGGCAGTAAATTTGTTACTCATTGAATTCAGGCGAGATAGAACAGAATTATATAGCCAAGTTTCATTGGCATTGAGGACATAACGTGCGTCTATTAAAGTTGTGATAATATCCATTGCTTGATTTAACATAGCAAGCAGCCCACAAATGGACACTTGAATCCAAGGCCTCGTGTGGACATAATTTGGGACAATAGAAGCGGGCGAAAGCCCTTCATTTTCTATCACAACACAATCAGCAGGTTTAGGTACAAACTAAGATTGCTTACCTGTCGTTTTACCTGAGGTTAAGACTTTGTGTTGATATTCAACTGACAACTGACTAGTTTTTCATTACTGTAAACGGAGAGAAAGTTTGACTGAGGGATACGCTGAGATATAGTGCAATTTTGTTTGTAGCTTTTTCTCCCACTAATAACATTCCGACTTATTTGTAAATGAATCAAACGATATTTCTCTATTGCATCTTTTGAGAGCATTTCTACAACTTCTTGATTTATTATTTGATTTTCTTCCATAGAAAAGTGAGGTCTGTGAGTTAGATTGTGTTTTGGGGGAATGTTGACAAATTCCAGGTGATACCCTTGAACTATTGAAAGAATCCACTGATCGTGTGTGATTTTTGTTAGTTCCCCAGAAAGTTTGACAGTCGGCCTCCCAGAGTAATGTTCTTGGGTAGGGGGACAACTCTACCTGTTTCAGTTCTGATAAAAATTGAAAAGTTGTCTCCCTTGATTTGTTCCATCTTTATAATACTTGGATTTTGACAGGTTTTGGGTTGACTGGACACACTTTCCATTGAATTCTTCAATTTTTTTAATTGATCTGGTATCACTTGGAAATTTTTGTGTGTTAAATTTAGCATACCTTGTTTTGTTGAAACCATGTCCTTGCCCTAGGGTTTGGCTGGGACTGGGATGAAAAACGGACTGTGGTGGACTGGCCTCCGGGCCTTGTCCCTTGGTGTACCGAATACCTCCCTAGAAAGGGAGTCTTATCCTCAAACCGAGGCTTAAGTTTGAAAGGTTGGAAGTCTTCGCCATCAGTTTAACCTTTTTAGTTAATTTAGCTTGCTTGTAAAGAACCTTATAAAAGCGATCACCGAAAAGAAATGGGCCCCCACTGTCATTTGTGGCTTTATTTAAAATAGAAGCATGTTTCTTTAAATGTGATTTTGACTTGACAGAATCTTTAGTCAATTTAGACAGAACTTTGAGCCTCCTATTGAACAAAATGAAAACATTTGATTGCCCAAGTAGAAAGATAGTTTTTTCAATTTTGTCCAACATATCTAGTAAGTCAACTTCATTGTCGAGTTGCCTTGTCTAATGGCATCTAGTTTTTGCCACACAAACGAGAGAGGTCCAATGGCCATGGCAACCCTAGTCTGAATTTTTTTACATATCCTTGTCAACAGATTTTTCCAAAGATTTTCCTTTGAAACCAAAAACATCATTGATGTAACCATCAAGGTAGGGTGCTCTCAGGGAATTGTTCGAGGGAACAGAGGTATCCTCAAGAATATATTTTTTAAGGACCGAGTCACTTTGAAAGGTTCTGAATGTATCAGAGACATAGTTATTTAAGCTCTCTGGTAAGATTACACTTTCAGATTCAAATTTAAATTGTTTCATGAACAAATATAAAAATGTAGACAATAAATATATAAATTCATGAACAATTATAAATATGTAGACAATAAATATATATAAATGTGTTGAAAGGAAATGCAGAATTTTAGAACATAAATTACAAATATACAATTTAAATATAAATTTGTTGAATGCAAATGCAGAATTTTAAAACATATATAACGTTCTTATTCAAATATATTTACTTTTTTAAACAAATATAATTTATTTAATATTGAAACACTTCGCCTGCCATAAAGAGCCGTGTCTAATAATGCTCTTGACAAAAAGAAGCATTATTTAATTTCACTCATACAAATGAAGTAATTATAAAGAGATTGAATAATTGAAAGGTGCCCCGAATTTACATCATATAGCCAGGTTGTGTTTGTATAAATTATAGCGTTAACGATAATGAAGTGACGCACATATAGTTATGCAAATGCAGTAAATAAAAACTCGAGTGGTAGAGTGAATACCAAATGAGTCAAACATTAAACGTCTGGTAAACATTACATTGTTTAAAGAAGATTTAATTATTTTATAGACCAAAAAAGGCTTTTCTAAGCTTAAATTTTTTTTACCGATAGTCCAAATGCAGAGGGATAGCGGGACTTAAGTCATCTATCTTCCCTACCCTAAATTAAATTTATGTGTTAAAAAAACAATCTTTTTTAGGAGTATTTTCTACCCATTTGTTTTATATACTTTTCTGATAAAATCTAGCACGGAATATTAATCTGTGTATTTCAGTGGCGAATTGGTGTATTTAACATAAATTTTGTGAACAAAATACTCCGAATACACCCGTATGCAGGTCTGACGCATGGGCAGTGGCGCACACGAGAACTTGTCACGCGTCTAGGCCATGCTTGCAGAGTGCAATAATGATGTGGCGGAAGGCTTTGGTAATGGATACATCGGGTGTATCACCAGGCTTCCCAGTGTTAATTAAGATTTAATTCACTTTCTTTCTTTCGGTATGATGTATAAGCTGTAATATGTACAAGTTGTATAGAGCCCCTCTGGCTACTATTAGCGTTAATCATATCTGAATATGTGTCTACGTAAATTGCAGTGATGTTTCATTTAATTTAACTTTTGCCCCGTTTCAGGTCTACACATAACAACTTTAGGCTAAATAGAAATAATGAAAAAGGCCTTTTTTCTCTACCAGTGCACGTGGTGGGTTTTTTGTTTGTTGTTGTTTTGGTTTTTCGATTAGGCCTTCTGAATGGATCGCGATTTGCGTTTTTTCATTTCGTTTCGCATCATATACCCCAAAGTGAAAACATATACATATAGTAGCTAATGGCAATACTTGATTATTAGAGTGCTTTTGCTTAAATGCGTCTTCATAAAACCCCGAATAGACTGACTTTTTACGTCTTTCTATCTGCATGGTGAAATAGTGTAGTGACTAGCGAGTATTAATATACAGGACGCTTTACAATAGATATAAATAGACTGTCGTATAACGTCAGATGTGTTTATATCGGGGATACATAGACATGTTAAACTTTACTTACGGAACACTAGATAACATCCGATTAATGACCTCTGCGCTCAGACATTGACCCCAGATCACTTCACAACAAATTGTTTATACATACCATTACTGGATGAGTCAATTTTTCTCAGACTGTCCAAGTTATAGAATGATAAATCCCATATCAAAACGTCATTTCGTTATTTTGGGATTACACTTTCTTAGCTTGAACAGATTCTAGTTCAGAAAATTTGCAGGTTGAAACCCGTCCGGGATTCGAACCCACGACCCTCAGAGTTAGGCACCGAATCGCCAGCAGTGAATGCCGGCCACCTAGACTAGACAACTCAGCCACCCGACTAAGAAAGTGTAATCCCCAAATAACGTAAATACTGTTAAACTTCAATTTCTAAAAGACACAAAAATTAGTCATTGACGAAGACATTGAAATTCATATTTTAGTTGGATTTGTTTCTTCATCATTTTAATTATTTAAAAAAGTATTTTATTCTCAGAATATATTAGAGATCTATATCGTAATTTGAGAATTGCTATACAATCTGTAGTTAACATGACATAAATTTTATTCCGGACAAACTTCCTCGATAAACAAGCAAACATAGGGCTTTGTTCGATTTGCATAATTAGCTTGTACAGTTGTTCATTGATTAACTAAAGCCCATTGACTAAGGGCAGTTTGTTTAAAGATTAGCGTTGCTACTTTTAGCACTGGAGCAAGATTAACTTTCCAACAGTATCAAAACACCTCACATTTTATGTTTGTGCTAGTGTCATAATCAATGGGTCTATTAGTGAAGTTAACGTAATAACAGTATACTGGTGTATAACCTACATTTATTGTCATTGTTTATTTTAGAAGAAACAAATGAGCTTAACCTCAAAACAACACATATAGGTCTAGAGATTAGACTTCTCATGTACATAGTGTGTATGGTGTATTGTTTCAGATTAAATATAGGCTTCAAGAAATGTATTGTCATGAATCAGTCCTTTATTGGAACAGATATTTCGGGGAATCCCCTCCTAAAACTGTCACAATAATCCTATTTCTCAAGACGCATTACCCGAGTTTATCAGAACCTACTTTATTTTGACTGGATATTTTAAGGTCATGAAATGTCAATTCAGCTTACTGTGATTGGCCATTGGTGGAATAATTATTGCTCCCTAGACAGGCGCCTGTTGTATACGCATGCGTACACGGTTATTATCAATGGTACACGTGAGCGATTCAAGCTATCAACATAGTGTGACAAATGTGTAAGGCCTGAAGGACTAAATTAACAGTTGATATGGAAGCGCATTGATGCCAGCTAGTTACGGGGAATGTAAAACGTGGCACTGATTTACAAACACCGACGTAGACGTCAATAGGCCCACGTATCGTGGTTGAAGCATCAACACAAGCGATATAGAATTTATTATTTGTTGAAAATATAAATATACAGATATAAGTCTGCCTCTGTCTTCCCTCTCTCTCTCTCTCTCTCTTGTTGGTGGACAATCGTCTTTCTTGCGTTTCTGCCGTAACAGCGAATTGGGAACAAAATGCCGTTGTTGAAATTCCGAATAAGATAACGTCTGATAAGTGAAATAACCTGTAGTTTACCGTAAAAATCCAGCATATCTCAAAGATAAAAAGACTTTAAGAATCCATTCCTTCTGACAAAGCTGTATGTCAGGCACGATATTCACTGTTTGGACTCTAGACAGCGTTTGTTATTCAACTCCAAATAGCAGAGTTTCATTTTGTTTATACGTGTTATATAAATACATATATACAGGTATACATGCCTGCACTTTCATACAAGTGTCGATGAAGTATGCGCTGTAATGAAACACAGGCCGATCCATATACAGCAAGATTTGTTATACGCGATACCGTAAAACAAGGGCTACTGGATATATCTTTTGTTCAGATTATCATTAACAAAACGATTAGTGAACCACAACGAGTTCACGCTGCCCAAAACTCGGATAATCAAATGACCGGTCAGTAAGTTTTGAAAGGAACAGCGTAGGCTACACACTATGACTTTATTGAATTCAGACAATTGGAACACTATACTTGAAATTACTTGATATACTTGAGTTTCGAAACTATTGTTCTATAGGCCAAATGAAACTATAATGAAAACTGACAATAGTCCCTTGGTTTGTTCGGAGGTCAAATCACCACTCCCGAGTATTAGTGGTCAGTTCGACTTGTTTACAATCAAAGCACACTATAACTACTGGATATATTGTCAAATGTCTCACAAACTTTATATCTAAGCCCACAAATATCTTTCTCTCCAAATCCTACATAGGCCCCACGCAGTGTTTTCAAAAGTCTCCCGCCCCTCCTAAGACTGGATATCACTGTATCTATGCTAGGTTTTGTGGTCCGATAATTTCCCAAGGGTGATAATGTACTTTGTTGTTTGTATATTGATATATTTGCCTCATTGAGGTGCACGGCTTAGTAAGGTTATATATATGAGCGACTACACACTCGACATCACGGGAACGAATGACTGAAAGCACCCGATCCATTTCGTGCTGTCCTTTCCGAGACCACCAGGACGCTCACTCCGACCACCTTCGATTCCATATGTCTGCAAGAACATTGTTTGTAACAAACAACCGGCTACGGATAAAAGGAATAATAAAGGAAGAACCAATAACCAAAATTTGAATAACTCCGATATTATCTTAATTGTATTTAAATACATTGGATATACTTCACAATTGGTGTATACGATATTACAAAACATAGGGTACCATACGTCAATTCGTCTGCGAAAATCGACTGTCCTACCAGACAAGGCTATGGAATGTGTGTTATACATAAACAAGCTAGGTCTTACAGAAAAACAGTTTGTTTATATGTTATCGACTAGTTTCATGGCAAATAACAAATCAGATAAATTTGACTTTTTTTAGATGATATTTAAATAACATAAAAAAAACTGCTAAGACAACAGAGGCATTATTTTATACCGGATATATGTTAAAGTTGTTGATAAACTCATATAAGCCGTCTGGACAGATTGTGATCACACAACAAATAAATATTGAAGCATACCTTCGCTTAGTTTATGGCTCATACATTTATACCAGAGTGGAAGGCTTACAATTTTTTAAAAAATGATTCCAGACATTTTCAGGGCGTAAACAACAACTGGTCAAAAGTTATCTAATACGAGGGGACGCAAATGTGTATTGTGATAGCAGTTAATACTGGTGCATCTGACAATCTACGCAAAAGGGTTACGTCTGGTCACGCTAGATATATATTTCATTCACTTTTTCGAAAGAGCTGTTAGGTGATATGTTCAATTTCGGCTGAGGATGATATTGGCAGCTATTATGACAAGCATCACGGCTAGGCGAGTGTTGTAGAGTACTGTGACTGCTGATTTATTAGCTTTACGAAACTTTAAAAAGCTATTCCTATATAATCCGACGACAACCAACACTTTATCCTTACTCTTCGTTTACGAAAGTTATGTACGTTGTATTAAATTTATTCCACTCACACACACGGTGCAGATCCACTGAACTCACATTGAACAAAGACAATCGCGAGGTGCAAAATAAAAATTCCATAGATGGTTATCTGCCCAAAAGTGGGTCCTTATAGTTGAATTCAATAAAAATGTCAAACAAAACCCACAGCACCCGATCGTCGGGCTGTCGCATTTATTTAAGAGCCCAAAGCAACAAATCAAATCTTTAACATACTCCCGGTTGGGTCTTTTTCTGAAAAGATCGACTGCTAATCAACTTTGACGAATTGCTTCATATAATCCCTGTATCTCTGAAATACTTATTTGAAGGTTGATTTATTCATAACCCAGGCTAAATATCTTGTTGGCTAAATTTTTAACAATATTTTATACACCATATGATTGGTCATTATCTTCTCTCGAGATGTCTGTATGTTACCCATAACACAACTCGCGATTAAGGTTTATTAAGAAACTTGTCTCTGGGAGTTATCCACAACATAAGATGATTTAATTTATCTACATCCCTGTGCCAGTGTGATTGCTTTTAGAAATATATATATATATATATATATATATATATATTCTGTAGAATTTTATA
>JAVFBW010128666.1:0-14023 GCA_034783835.1 Mopalia ciliata
TTTCCACTGTAATAAGGCTGTGTACAGTGTGAAGTGGACAATCCGTCATCATATAAGTGAAATACCCTTGAGTACGACATCAAACAAACAAACAAAACACCAATTTTTGTAACTATGAGCTTACTGTACTCTTTTCTACTTTACAGCCGTTCAAATGGATATTTTCTACAGTGACCTGGACAGTAAAGGAGCTAGCAGTGTAAGTTTCCCTATTTTTGTTTGATCGATATTTTGTGAAAAATGAAAACGAGCTTTGTAGAAATTGAAAACAGTGTAATTGGCAGGTTATTTCTTTAATTTTGGCATTATACACCAAAAAATTTAACATGTGCCTGCCTGTACTTCTTTGATTGAAAACACAACAAAATTTGAATTTATTGCATTTCGAAAATTTTTCTAGATTTGTATAAAAATCCATTACCATATTCTGTGAAATGGTAACATACATGTAGTGTGTGGAAATAAACTGTGTTTTAAAGATTGATCTATTTTAATTTCCATTACAGTTTCATTGCTGAATGGGGTCTTTTAACCTGGTTTTCCGAGTACCAAGCTGTTCATGGTAGGTGTTGACAATAAGCATGCACAAGTAGAACTGTCCACCCTTTTCCCTCCATCGCGGGGGAGGTTTTTACAAGGTTTGCTCTCGGTTTTCCATCATAATAAGGCTGTGTGAAGTGGACAATCGGTCGTCATATAAGTGAAATACCCTTGAATAGGACGTTAATTAGCAATCAAAAAAACAAACAAACTCCAATTGTTTAATATATTGGATGTGTTAGATTGGGGATCAACCAATTAATACTTAGGTCTCTCTTATGATAGTGCAAGCCTAAAACCACTTCCAACAAACAAAGACAAGACGGAAGTATTACAATTGTGTTGCTCCTTTGTTCCGAGACCACCTGTGCTCCACCCCATTGGTCTGTTGTAGATTAGAACAAATTTTACACAAGCTGCCTGTTGTCTTAATTTGCAGTTTACAATTGCGCGGTTTTGTCTCTTTTCGTTGCCTGTGTTGTGGCTAGACTACACTCATACTTGCATATGAGTGTTATAACCTTGAGTATGATGTTACAGCTGATTTAACACAAGAAATATTGCAGTGGTAAAAACGCAGAAAAATATATGTCAAATAAACACTCTGATTATTTATTTAGGGTACCTTAATGTTCTTTGATGATTTATTTATTTTTTTATATATGTTTTAAATAGTATATGTTGATGGTGGAATATATATGAAATTTGGGGAAAATTATGTACAGTATTTATTGAGCGCTATAGGGAAGAGCAAATTTTTAATTTGACTAAATTTATCCTCGTTTGATAAATTTGTTATTATTATTATTATCATTAAAACTCCATAGGTACGTAATACAAAAAGGAACATGGGAAGTAAGAAAAATTAATAAATCAAGTAAGCTATTCAGTGTGGAAGCGAGTTTGACCTATATCATAACTTGATGTGCTATTTATTCTAGAGATATAGTCTAGTTCCCTGGCAGTCTATTCAGACTTAGTTATCATCTATAGTTTAATAGCAAGGGAGGAACATGCATTTTTCAACAGAATTTAACGCCTTAGATTTTATGGTTGCTATGCAGATTGCAGTAACTCGTGGTCATATGAATGAATTAGCATGGTGTTAATCACCAGTCAATTCTAACCGGAGATTATGTGTTACATTTACAGCAAACAGTTTATCGAACGAAGAAGGGGATATAAACGCCGAAGAGTATTTAGAAAAAGAGGGCGACAAATTTACAGAGACGGAGAGTTTACATTGGGATAAATTGATGCATCGGGACCCAGATACCTATAGTGCATGTCAGAGAGGTCAAATGCAAGTCTACTATTCCACTGAGAAAATCGAGAAAGCTTGCTCTGTTTATGCTACTTTGTACATTGCTAATTATAAGGAGATGCGGAAATCCTCGACTATACCAAACTGTTACATATGCCTCAACTATACAGACCAGTAAGTCAAATGACTTTTTGTTGTTGTTGTTGCTATTATAAATAATCCATTTTTATCCATTTCTCTTCCACTTGTAAAACTTTCATATACTAGTATTCGATTTACCTGATCGAGTAGTTTTTGTCATATATATATACCTGTATATATTTTATAAATATATTAATAAAATGTGTTATGCCGTTTATTTGAAAGGAATACAGAGAGGTGTGAAACTTGCTTAGCTTACTATTTACAAATCCTTTGGGGCCGTGGCTTAGAGGTAGCATGTGCACTTACTAAACTGAACCTGCTTCAGTGTACCGTTCACCAGATCGAATCCGTCAATCAACCATCAGGTTTATGAGCAAGTCACATGTTGTGGCTCCTCTCAGTTACCACTGTAATAAGGCTTGGTGAAGTGACACTCCATCGTCATATAAGTGAAATACGGTTGAGTACAACGTTAAAACCCCCAATATATAAAATTTAAAAAAACAAAATTTGAAGTGGAGGCAGCAATGTTGATCGGAAATTTGGTACATGAACAATTGCAAGCTGGGATGTAACATGTGTTCACCCCCTTGGGAAATGAAAATATCACAACACCACTAGTTTGTTTAGGGAATAATGAATTTATTAATTTAAAGTATAGGCTGTTTTTGTCTTCGAGATGGAGTCTGTGAAGGGAGGGAGTCAGAACAGAAAAAACAAAGGGGTCATTGTTGTCTCATTAAGACCGCTGAGCTGTTTTCCTTGTTACGTATATTTGCGTATGACATGTAACCTGTGATGGGTTAGAATCTGTGAATAGTACATTGATGTAGGTAAGTAAGTAAGTAAGCGCACACACTAGCCACGAAGTCATAAGTCCGAGTTGTGTATTGAACAAATATGAGAAACAAATTTATTTGCCTACACCGGAATTCGAACCCAGGACTTTGGGGTTTACGCAGTACTTTACTAACCGAGGAAGAAACTTTGGATAACCTGGGAATTGTAACTGCCTGTGTCCCAGTAGAATTAGGCGATTTATTGAGATTTTGTTTTTTTTTTGTTCTGTAGATGTCTGGGATCTGAGGATGAGGGGTGTGTGGAGTGGTGTGATGTCTTGGGAGATAAGTACCCTCTTTAGTCTTCTTGTTTTATTGGCAACTACATGTACATTGTATGTACCGAGGGTATATCCAGAACCGAAAGAGTTTGGGTCTCTTACTTTTCATCCGGCCGACCAGTCGCTTGAATCTAACATGTTTGATATTTATAAAAGGAATAACACAGAGTCCGATTTAACAAAGCTGATTAATACTTAGGTCAAAATGTTTATAGGCCCTCGCATTTCTCAGTTTTTAACTTTTAACATTAAATATTTTAGCATTTTACAATAATGTAAGTAAGTCAGAATTGCCCGTTATTACTTTAAGACAAGTGGCCTAAATATCAAATTGAGTTGTTTGACTTAAGTCAGAAAATGTTTTGTCCCTGGACCCCGATTCCATAATGCAGTTTTATACTTAAGTATAAATGGCCTCACTTTTCTCAGTTTTGAATTTAAACATTTAATATTGTAGCAAATGTATTATAATGTAATTCACAATTAAAGGAATAATTTATGACTAAGTTAAGGCAAGTGTCAAAAATGTCAAATATAATATTTTTACTTAAGTCAGAAAATGGTCAGTTTGAATGGTGTTCATGTGTGATATTGATGAGAATTATTGTTGATCTTTTGTACAGCCATGTGAGAAGCAGTATGTAGTGGAGCAGGTAGAAAACACCAATCTCTTACTGGTGGTTGTGGATGCACACTGTTACTGCGAACACGTGGACCCAATCACTCTACAGCCAGATTACACCTTACATATCCTTTTATATCAACAATATTATATTGAAAGGGTTGTGTACGACTTTTAAAAGTGATTTTCTGTCGACCCTCGGGTATATAATATGCAGCCTCAGCAGTGGTTTTTACGAGGTTTCTTCCCAGTTTTCCACCATAATTTAGCATGGAACAGTGTGAAGTGGATCTGGCTTCATATAAGTGAAATACCCTCAAGTACAGCGTTTAACCCCAATCAAACTAACCTAAAAGTGATTGGAAGAAACCTGGGAATATATAAATGGCCGATTGCTGTGTGGCCCTTCTGGGCTCGCTTGTTCCAAAGGGGCCGAGGCCGTGTGGTAGCAAGTGCTCTTCCTAAACTAAACCTGCTTCGATTTACCGTATCGAGTCTGCCTGTCGACCATGAAGTATATGAGCACGTCACATGTTGTGGTTCGGGCAATCACGGGGCCGGTTTTTACGAGGTTTCCTCTCAATTTTCCACCGTAATAAGTCTGTGGGAAGTGGACAATTCGTCATGTAAGTGAAATACCCTTGAGTACGGTTGTTAAACACCAATCAAACTTGTTCATAAGAGTATTAAACCCCAACATTAGATTCAATTATTAATTGTTGATTACAGGTAAACCTTTAACATGCTGTGATGTCATTGAACAGCGAATTTAATTTAATAGCACTTTTGAGCAGCGCTAAGGGTAGTTTGTTTGAAGAGTATCAATGCTGTCTTTACTGAGTGTTGAAGGAACATAATGGAAACACTTCGCATTGTGGTTGTGCTAGTGTCCACTATTGTTGTTATGAGATAAAAGCCCTTAAGCACGGCATAAAACACCAATCAATCAGCAGTTTGAGCACCCTGCTCCGTGACTTGCCAAAGGCAATGCAGATTGGTCAATAAATAATACGGGGGTTTCCTGTTATGACATTACGACAACAGAGTGACCTCCTTTTGCTAAATAACATTATCGGTTTACAGCAAAGAGGGATAATTCACGATTTTTAACATGGGCGGTATAGGATCAAATATTGCACTAAACGTAAACATGCATAAAACTATATGAATTACCTTTCCCATAGCTTAAATATATTTTTTTTGCAAAAGTTACAATTGTAAAGCTATATTTTCCTGAAAAGAAACGACCCGCAATGTTAATGTATAGATAGGCTGCCCTACCATGCCATAAAGTGGCAACGTCATTTCATAAATGGACGTCACTTTGTTGTCGTAATGTCATAACCAGAAAACCCCGTATTGAACAAAATTAAATACAGTGTCTTGGCAAGGATTCAAAATCTGTCTGTCATACATGAAGAATTTTGCCGGTCAAAATTTTCCACTTATCCCATGTTAAATGTCAGAATTACTGCCTGTCGGAAATGATAGGTGCACAGCTACAGAGCCATTTACCTATCATACAAAAGAAGATTTTTTTTTCATCTTTAATCCCCAGTTTCTTCAAATCTTAGAAATTCCTAATGGTATAGAAAACTCCACAGGTATATCTGCATATATTCAGAGATGAAAATGGCTGCAGTAAAAAACATTTAAAGTACCGTACACTTCAAATCAACTTAGCGTAAACAAATGCAACTATAAAAGTCATTTTTGAGTATTTTATATTTCAAGGATCCCGACATAGAGAGGCTGAAATATCGAATACCAAAAATTGCATTTATTTTATGAAACTCTTTTACATTGTGGAAAAAAAGCATGGTTAGTTCTACATGTTTTTGTCATGACCTTATTAATCCTTAACATTGGTCACATGATAATGATGATTTGTGCCACAAGCTGAAGGAATCCAAACATTTACAGAGCACAGATCAGCCATGTCCTCAGATGCAAATTGATGTAAGTATTCCAAACATCTAGGCTCTCTGCCATGAATTAGTGGTTAGCATGTGCCCTTACTAATCCTACTCCAAATTACCATTCATGGGATCGAGTCCACCAGGTATATAAGGGAATCACACGATGTTGCTCTGTCGATCACAGGGGTGTTTCCATGGTAATGAGGCAAGGAACAGTGTGAAGTGAAATACCTTTGAGTACGATGTTAAATCCCAATCAAACAAATCTCTACTCTTTATAAAGTCAACATAGCCACTACATGGGATGTGGTGATCAAGCATCCATCCTGGGTTGGAGTCTGCTGTCGACCATCAGGTATATGAGCGAGTTAGACCTTGTGGCTCCGGCAGACGCTGGGATGTGTTTTCCACCGTAATACGGCAATGTACAGTGCGAAGAGGACAATCCATCGTCATATAAGTGAAATACCAATCAAACAATCCATTCTTTACCGTCATATTTACACAAGGAACAATCTGGCGTCATAAAAATGAATACCCTTGAGTACATTGTAAAATCCCATTTACAAGTTACATTCTTGTCGGCCTTAGGCTAGTGTTACATTGTTTTTCATATACCCCGATGTTTAATAAAGATGGATTTGGGTCAATAACCTATAGAAGTTTAGGTAGTTCTTTGCATACAATAGTTCAGAGCTGGCTGGCGGCTACCCCCAAAAAATAGTTAAACAGCTCCTTCTCAGCAATACACAATCGTATGTTAACAATTTTGTTTATTTTTCAGGACGAGGAAACAAAGTGTGGTGTTGGCGTGGCCACAGTTTCTCGGATATTAGTGGGACTCCAGCTGATTACCCTCTTGATATCCTGTTTGGTTTTATCCTGAGATTGGATTCAACTTATAACAGACAGTGCCTCACCATTCAATTCCTTTGTTTTTAAAGGTTACTCTTTATAGTGACTGTCCAAAGTGCCAAGGGACAGACCATCTTTTCTTTACCTGCATGGCCATATCTACTTTCATAAAAAGACAAATCATGTCGCTATGGGTGCTCCGTTTTTCTAACATCGTGTTTTCCGAGTGGGTTAAGACAGAATTCCAGCTGGTACCAAGGTCACACGAAACATGTGCATAACAAAATTCCAGCTGGTACCAAGTCATGCCAAATGTGTGGACTGAATCCCAGCTGGTACTGAGGTCACACTAAATTTTCTAAATGGTATGACCGAAATCAAACTGAATGTATCGAGTGGGTTGACAGAATTCCAGCTAGTTCCAAGTGGGATGACAGAATTCCAGCTAGCTCCAAGGTCAAACTAAATGTAACAAGTGGGATGACAGAATTCCAGCCGCCACTAAATGGGCCCACATCTGTTCAAAGTGGAGACGACAGAATTCCAGCTAGCTGTTGTCCTGTTCTGAGGTCTTATAAATGAGACCCCAACGTGAAGATGAAGGAATTCCAGCTAGTAGTTGTCCGTACTGAGGTCTTACAAGTGAGACCTCCATGTTCAGAAAGACTTACATTTTGTAGATACTGCATGTGCACACTGATCCGCGCCTATTCATGTAATACAAATCTGTCTGTTTTAAAAGATTATGTTTCTGCCTGGGATGGCCAAAATAGGGTCACTGCAAAGGATATCAAATAGGCCATGGCTGTTTTGGGAATTTGAACTAGAAACGGTTAATGGAAGTTAACCCTACAACAGGCTATAAAGAAAAGATTTGTATATAGATAATTAAAGACAAAGGGCATACAGTTTCTTCATAAGCGAAACTAAAGGATCTTTGGGACATTCAGTTTGTTATGAGCTTTTGCTATAAGACAAGCGGATAAGGTCGCCTTTCATTATGGAAACATTAAGCTCCCATCAAAGCAATTGATTTTTTTTTGACAGCTTGAGTAAAATACTTCATCATAATTTAGTCTGCATGGTTTGGGTAAGGCCAATTAAACCGTATGCAGATCATAAGCTAAATGACAATCAGTTTGAATAGAAACAAGGATGATGTAAGACAGTGTAAGCTTTAAACTGATGTTGAAATCTGCCCTTCCCAATGCTATTAATCATCGAGCAAGTAGATTTGAAAATGCCTTTGCCCTGGTCATAATCCACCTAAAGGAGAAAGTCTTTCCACAGGCAAATGCATTGCACTTTGGAAAAACACTCTTGTCACTTCCACCTAACCATCAGAGTGTTTTCCAGAAGTTATTTAACAGATGAATATTCAGGGACATTTCCTTCATTGTCACTTATTATGCAAACATATTCATTGATGGTCACTTCTCAAAGGAATTGTTTTTCACACCACAAGATTTGGTTTATACTAGTAGATTCGTAAGTTCTAGGGCAAAATCCTGCTGACTAGCTTCTTTATTTCAATCAAGTCGAGACAATTCTATTCAAATTTTTTAAAAGAATAGTTCCTTAATTCTGAGAGGGGGGTATCTTTAAAAAAAAAAATCTGGAATTTTATTTCACACATAAATACCTATTGTACATATTTTCTGCACTGTGAAACGCCAGAGCTAAATTTATGCAAAATTAAATGCCCCATTTGAAATTCATAATATCTCTGGAGAGCTGATGTTAGTATTTAAACAAAACTGTTGATGCTGCAAGCTTCAGCACCAGAGTTCCTTCTCTAGGTCTCGGCTTACACCAGTTTCTGACTGTGGTAACTGGTTTAAATTTGAAATTGTTTAAAAGATCTCACAAAAGTGCCTGTATTTAGTTTGGCGTTGTTTACATATCTGTCTAGTTGCTAGACCTCTGAAAATTGATTTTTGGTTTTAAAAAAAGAAATGAAAGAGATCAGATTGTTGAGTTGCTTTACACTTTGAAAGAACAACCTATGATAAGAGGGCCTGTTTAAAGTTTGATTTGCTAGTTGTAGGACAACAATCAGTGCTTGTTCACAAATAGAGAATTTAAAGAAAGTACTCATGTCAGTGTCTGTTAATTTGAGGAAGCACTTGAGAATTGGTCTGTCACTTTACAAATCATTTCTAAACCTGAGTGTTCTTTGTAATGGCATTACTACAAGTGGCAGACCAATTTATGTCTGCACCCATTGCACCCATACCAAACCTTTTCATACTCACATTTGCATTGTTAATAAAGGTCCCTCTATTGTTCATGGAAGGTGGTCGCTGCCAAAAGTCTTTAATTCAACAACTGTTTATCTATTGCCCGGGCCCCAGCATGTAGAGGAATTATAAAAACACTGCTACCCTTTTAAATCAGCAAAACATGAATGTGTTTGTTGACCATGCTAGCCCTAACTGGCACATGCCTATAGTGACAAGGCTTCATATGTTTGACAAGCTAGCAGAGTAACACATTCACGGTTTCCGGATTTGAAAGGCAGCGGCGTTTCTAATCCCTCTACGTACTGATACCAGGTTGAATGCAGCTTAACCCTACAATAATAGCCACATCAACATAATATAGGAGTGAAGTCATTAAGAGTCCTTTATTGAACAGGCTATTGGCGGCAACCTCATTCCATATTTTATAATATAATAGTTGCACGTTTACTTTTAATAATTATGAAATTTAATCCTACAGTTTGGCCTTTACATCTGACCGGTTTAAAATGTAATCGCTGATCATATTTCCACCGTGTATAATTGTAAATCAGTATTAATTCATTTTTGTATGATGTGTCAGTGTTTGGAAAAATAGGTCTTTAATACCCCCATTTTGAGTCTCATTAACTGTTTTCTGATGTTAAATACAGTAAGCTGAGACATTTGGTTTTAGATTTGGAGAAAAACATTTGTGATTTGCTAACCCACCAATAGTACTTAGGGTATTGTTTGACAAAGCTATCTCGGCCTATGCCGTTAATAACCAGGGGCCGGTTCCTTGAAACACTATCTCAAATCCAATCATGCGATTTAATAATCGATTATCCTTCGAGCAATTGATCCCATGAAAACACAATATTGTCATGGCAACTAGGACTGAAGGTACAGATCATCTCCAGCAAAGATCTGTTTGTGGAACGGGCCCCAGGTTTAACAAGTATATTTACCCACCTACATTGAAATGTCATTGTTTTGGTTAATTAATGTAAATAAGATTCTATAAATTATTGTTCTTAATTGTAAAGTGATCCGATTGCCAGTTAATATACGATATTTATTGAAATTTGGTTTGTCAATACTGAAATGATTAAAAATAATAATATTTTTTCAGCAGTGGAGTCGTGTCATTTATTACATTTGTGGTTGAATAGTTGCATTGCGGTTTTAGAGAAAAGACATAGGTTTTCACAGCCAGGTTAATGGATGAAGTCATTTTCTCTATCCAAGAGTTTTATTCGAAGATAATCCACATTACAACTCTTGGCCGATTAGTCATATAGAAAAACAGAATAACAGCTAGGCTCCTTGGTGGATAAAACAACCAAGTGTCCAGGTGAAGAATAATAAATTATAATATATGTTGAATTATATACTCAAGTTATAACAATTTGTATAACTTTGAATATATGGAGAGATGGTGTCTGTAGGGGTGGGTACATATTTCAATATCGACTATCGTGGTCATTTTACTAGCATAGTCCTCTCGTACCTCACAGCATCCAATGAAACGCTTCCAAGCGGAGTCCGATTAGGGTTGTAATGCAGAGTAGCTCGGAATAAAACTCTTTGCTAGCAAAGATGAAATACAGTTTGATTGGTTGGGTTTTAAAGCTGTACTCAACATTATTACACTCATAACAGTGTGCCAGTTAACAAGTGAAGGAAACAACATGATGCAATACAAACAGATGAGCTCCTTGTTTCCCTTAAGCTCAGGGTATCTCATTTATGTGAAAAGAAATGACCCATTTCACTTTCTTCCCTGTTTAAATAAGTTTGGTTGATTGGTGTTTAATTCAAGAGTATATCACTTATATGGCCACAAATAGTCCACTTCACACTGTACACTTATTACCTTGGAGAGGAAACCTCATAAAAACCACGCCTGTGATCCCCAGAGCCACAACATGTTACTCGCTCATATATACCTGAAGGTCGACAAGCAGACTGGATCCAGTGAACGGTAAATCGAAGCAGGTTCAGTTTAGGAAGCTCACTTGCTACCACAACGCCAGGGCCGCGTGCCTGCTTAAATAAGAGAGGAAGTCTTGTAAAAACAGTGACTCTGATATATATTTTAAATAAATGAAGAGAGAAAAATTTGCTTGCCTCCACCTGATATATCTATACCTAGTGGTTAACAGACGAACTTGAACCCATAGACAGTATGTTGAATAAGAGGCAGACACACGGAACACTTAGCCCAGCCCAGACCCCCTTTAGTTCAGAGAGCACCAGGACAAGAGGAAAGTGCATAATAAGTGTTTATGAATTAGACAATATATATAAACTATAGTGTAACAACAATGTACTGACCTTCCGGTGTCTAAATGACCTTTTAAAAGACCTGTAGCTTGTTTCTTTGGATTTCAAGCCACATTTATTTGAACACAGGACAGGCAAATGGCTCATTAAACCCTTGGCCTCACTGGCAACAAACAAAGATGCAATGACACATCCACATTGTGTTGCCCCTCATTGGCTTCAGCATGAGGATGGATTGATTGGTGTTTTTTTGCTGCGCTCAAGGGTATTCAAACATCAGATATAGCTCATTTAAGCGATATTGCACTGCCAGAAGCTGTTATAGACATTTATGAAATAAGTAAACTTAACATCATTAAAATAACAATGAAAAAAATAAATAAATAAAAAAAATGTGCATGTAATTGTCTTACATGCCTCTTACACATGTTTATAAACATTAGCTCAAATATAGAGAAAACAAGACAATTCGTTCAGTTAAGGAATACTAATTTTTACAATTGCGCTACGAACATGTAGATGAATTTAATAAGTTACTTGAAAAAAAAGATGTACTACTTACTATCTTTATTAAGTATATCTAAGAAAAGAACATCTCCCTTACCAGATTATTTTGTCAACTAAGGAACGTTAAGGAATAATAGTTTTTACAATTGCGCTTTTAAAATATTTCTATTCTATCCACCACAGAAATGACAAAGTTGTCTTTCTAAAATATGTTGAGTTGCGGATAAGATGAAACTTTCTTGCAGCATCCGTGCAACGTACATCACACGAGCTGTTCAGTCACTGGTTTACAGATACGACTGAAGACAAGTTGTTGATATGTTAATAAACAACCACAATAACAACTGATACCGTAATAAAATTATTAAACAGATAATGTAATAACAACCGATGCTGCTCCAGTATCAGTCAAAAGTTATTACAGCGTCAGTTACAAAAAGTAATCCTACATTATGGTGGAAAGTTATTACAGAATCTGTTATTACAATACAGTGAAAAGTTAGAACAGTATCTGATATTACTACATTATTGGTTGTTTATTACAGTATAAGTTATACAGGTGTTTTATGCTAGAAAACTTTGTTTGAAATTAACTGTCCATGTTCTGTATATTAGTATCGAAAAACATAGAAATCAACCCAAAGTATTATAGTTTCCAGAGAGACAAAAAAAGCAATGCATTCAAATTGTTAAAAAAATATTTTTACTTTGGCACCACTTATGACTGACTGAAAAATTAAATAGCACAACAAAAATCATAAATAATGAGATACTGATAATATTGACAGACAAGTTGTCCTTCTCCATATAACTACAGTTATATAGATGCTTCTGCATTTTAGTTGTTGTTGACATGTCATATGATCACCCTAATAAAATAAGTGTGTACATGTAAGTCATGACGATAAAGTTGCCTTACTGGCTGGCAATGTTTGTTTAATTGATTGGCGTTTAACATCGTACTCAAGGGTATTTCACTTATATAGCAGATTGTCCACTTCACCTAGCCATCTTACGGTAGAAAACCAATGAAAGGGATCTCGGACTCTGAGGGACATGACAAATACAGATAAAATGCTGGAATTCATTGAGAAAATAAAAAACGGAAAGTAGCAAAAATACACCCTGCTCTATGCTACTCTATGATAATTATTTTGTTTCATTTTATCTCATAAGTGGTAAATATGACTTACGTACTTATTTTATTAGGGTGACATATTATGTAAATATACCAAGGTAAAAATATAAATCAGGCTAAAGTTGTATATATTTGAGATATTGAGACATTTAACTTAATATAAGAGTACAATAAATAGTAAATATATTTTTATATATAATGTGTAGTAATTTCAACAATATACAAATGTAATGAATGTATACATTATTAATTTATAATTCAGCACTTTATATGATATAATTTATCCAGATATTAAGCTTAAAAAATACAGAAAAATGACTAAAATATTCACTTTTAAAAACACAGGTTTGACGAAAAATTATAAGTCATCTTAAGAAAGGATGCTTTCTTTTGCTAATTGCACCTTTACATTTGAAGGTTTGGTGAAATATTAAAATATGATGCAGAAAACCAGGGAAAATCTGCTGAATATGTAAATGAATATGTGTCTTTGTGGAAATAAAAAATAAAATAATTCGTGGCTAAGTTCATTAAATGTTATTATTTAAATTTACAAATGAATTTTAATACTTTTAAATTAAAATAACTTTGCCAAAGAAACAAGTTTAAAAAAAAAATTATAACTGAAACTTAATAATATAAAAATCGCTCTTCTTTGGTAAATCATTGCAACATTTTTCGGAACTTTTCATAATTTCGGTCGTGAAGAAACAAAGCACTAATAATGGCTAGTATCACAGAACGTTTAGTGTCAATGACAAATAATCCTGACAACATCAATCACAGATTCTGTATAATGTAAACTGCCCTTTATAAGAAAAAATTTTAAGAGGAGTTTGAATATTTATCGATGAGATCTTGTCGTTTTTTCAGTTCCTCACGAATCGTTTTGGTCTGATTTGCAAAGTCTCCATCCCATAATGCTAAGCACCCAAATTGATCCTCTGGAAAATAAATGATATTGTTTAAATTTTATACGTGTAATAACAATATATCTATTATTAACCATTAGTTCTGCTAAAGAGTAAACATAATACACATGTAGTGTAATTTTAAAAAAAAAACAACTTCACTCAATATTTCAGCATTTATTATGCCATCAACAGGAGATGGTAACTGCTGTTCAAGTTCCACTATCAAACCCAAAAATAAAAACCTTTTACAAACTTATGAGAAATGGAGTAATGTGAACATCTTCTCTTCTCTGCATTTCATTTGTTTGTTGTTTATTTGGAGTATAATGTCATACTCAAGGGTATTTCACTCATATGATGACAGATTGTCCTTTTCCCACTGTTCCATTCTAAGATACTGTGCAAAACTAAGATTGCTTTGATTGGTGTTTAATGTTGTACTCAAGGGTATTTCACTTATATGATGATGTGCCAGCCCAATGAGTGAAGGAA
>JAVFBW010128677.1:0-14020 GCA_034783835.1 Mopalia ciliata
CCCCCCCCCCCCCCCCCCCCCCCCCCCCCCCCCCCCCCCCCCCCCAAAGTTATTGTTAGCAAGAAAAGAAATACATGTTCGAATTACTCCAAGTGACTTTAGAATTCATCGGTCTGTAACCAGTGCATTCAGTAAAGGCTTGGGATTCGGTGAGACAATTTTGCAGTGGAAGAGTTTATTTTTTTGGTTGAGCGATTTTTACCCTAAACTTAAATTCAAAAACTCTTACGCTGCAGTAGCTACGGTACTTGAGTCTTTTTGACCATTAGAAATAAACGAACGCTATGGTAATTCTGCACTTTATCTTCCAAAAATAAAAATTGAATGAGCTTACCTTGGTTTAAGGTTTGGTTGGACACCTTGGTCGATTTTCAGATCACCCATTGTATTTAGTCTCTTACGCAGAAAAATATAAATCTGTACTATATCTATGTATAAATTTGTTGAAAGGTCAAACACTCAGGATCACAAATATAAGAATGTGGTGAAAATCCAATTACTAGTTATATAAATACTGCAAAATGAGTAAATGTCAACAGAAAAAATACACTGCATTTTTCATGGATTATTTCTCGATGTGCATAAAAGATAAGACTCAATGAATTAGTTGACCGAGTTGAATAGTCCTTGAAGTAGTGAAGAGTGCCTTATTTAAAAAAAAAGGATAAGAACGATCTCAATTTTTTGTTTGTCTATCCCACCTTAGAAAATCTTATAAAAATTAAAATATAACTTTCAGAAAGCATTTAAATAAAGCAAGGACGAACTTCTTAAAAACGAGTCACCGTTTACTACATCGCATTGTACTCTTTACTATGGTAGGACTACAAATTTGAAAACAAGAACAGTTTTCTAGAAATACGCCATGGAAAATGTTGAGTCTGCTTATATAACTAAAGTGCCAGAAATAGGCAATTCAAGTTTTGCGACTTAAATATATGATGACGAGAAAACAAAATTATAGGCTCCAGTTTAACTTTTGTAAGTAGAATTTCGAATTATTTTTTCACAAACATATAGTTTGAATACCTCAATTTTAATCCAAGTGATGCAAACAAAATTAGTTCATTTTGAACACAGGCGGTCCAGCAAGACCTTTAATCACTACGACTTCTTTCGTATACCTTTCTCATTTTTATCGATTTAAACTGTTTTCCCGACTTGAGAACGAGATTTGGCGGGAAACGTCTGGTTCTCTCCCAGTTGGGAACCGTCCCTCGATGAGTATTCAACTAACACGGTGTTTTTTGGCGAAGTAAGAGGCCATGCAGATTCAATAGTATTTTTTATTCAAAGGCAGGCCTTATTTCTAAAGGTTTCGTACAGCTTAACCTCGTATCTCTATTGACTGTATAATACAAGTATATAAGATATACGTATTCGCATCCTCCATAGCAGTTACTATAAAATTATAACAATAAAGTCAGACTGCATTGACGATACCTTGATCTAAAGATCACGGTCAGATGTTGTTTAAAGTAACAATAAACCTGTATATTTATTACTTGTCCATGATGGCCTTTGTAAATTTATATAAGGTTAAAAAAAATAAATAGCGTGTTTGTTCCTTAAAGGATTGACGCCTGTCAAAACTTTTTGCATTAAAATATAATCTTTTCCTTATGACAGTTTGTAGCCCAAACATATGCTATACATGTGTTGGGTTGTCCAAAGAAACTCAATTGTGACGTTACGTCCAACAACAATGGTTTAAAGCAAATACGTTTTTTAAGACTAATTAACCAAAAAGAAATAAGGTGTTTGTCCTCGTGCAATATTATCCTCGGTATGCACACGCCCTAAATTGATTGAAGCCTGTGGAAACGTTTTGCCCCGGAAATAGGATACCCCTTGTGGCATTGTATGTCAAGCATGTGCTAGACTAATTGACTGACAAAAAAACGTCAGTTTTGTTCTTATTGTGACGATAGTAACGTTATTTGGATTGTGACGGAATAAAAAACATGCAGCCGGTAACTCGGGATTGTGATGCTTCACACAAGCTTTGTAAAAACGTCAGATGATGATGTAACTGTTATATGACGTCACAAACGTAACTTGCGCGATCAGTTTGCTTTACACGTTCCGTGTCGGTCGAACATTTTATTCATCAGAATGGCTAATTTTGGTAAGTGTATGTACATTAGTTACATTAATTGTTTTCTTAACTTAAAATAAAGTTACCTGAAAAACTTTTATGCCGCATTCAACTAAAAATACCTCATTAGCTTGGACAATGATGTCATCGTCTCCTTTCGAAAATACCAGAATGAATATGCACGGAAAAGTTAACAGCGGGTATCGCAGTGGCAATCCCTGCCATATAAATAGCTTACCAGCACACGAGGCAGTCATATGAAATAACTTTCCCATGACGTAAATATAACACAAAGTAAACTTCATACTAGTAAATTCTTAAGATTCAGATTTACGCCGTCAAATTTCGAATTAATTCTATATGCATTATCAATAATTGAGGATGGCGGATTCTTACATCATTATCGACGAAGACAATCTTCGTAACATTTGCAGACATATATAGGTCCCCAGGCACAACATTCTTGATCTAGGCCTATGAGCCTTTTTTGTAGAAATGTCTATATATCTTAATTCATGTCAATTTCGTTTCGTCTACTATCAATTAACAATCAATGAGTTGGGCCTACATTTTGCTGCAGAATCTTTTATAAGTATAAGTGGAGGTAATTTTGTTAAATTGCTATCCTTCATATCTGATTCTTTCTCTTCTCTTTTTTCCACAGATATCCTTTTTCGCTATGTTCGAGCGCGAAATTTACGTAAGTTACATTTATAACTTTACACTCTTAGAAATGATTGTTCTTTGATGATTCTTTAGAAACGAGGATGGTTCTTAATGAAGCATAAGAACCAAACCGGTTCTTTGATATAAGAAGAAGGGAAACAGGAAGTCGATCTGTTTGTGGTGTCTGTATTGCGTACTGTTATTGTCTCGTCCTGTCTTTGTTTGTTGCCACTGGTGTCGAGGGTGGTTTCCTTCACCCATTGGGCTGGCACGTCGTCATATAAGTGAAATACCCTTGAGTACGACGTTAAACCCCAATCAAACAAACAAACAATTGATATAAGAAGAAAGCGGAAATGCTTGGAACAGTTGTTGTGATGGTTGACAGGGTTTGTTCCCTAAAGACACAAAAAATGATCCACCAGAACGGTTTAATTAAAGTCATATTTTTCTAAGAGGGTTTGTTAAATAAAAAGTAATCAATTTGTCACGAAACAATGTGGCAATGAGCTTCGTAGTGTAATTGTGAGAATTGATTGAAAATAAGGCAGTTTTAATTGAAATTCACTATAAATTTATTTTAAAGTATATTTAATTTCATGTGACGTTTCCATGTACAATGTTGGTCTTGTGTCACCATGGGGTCTGTTATTCCAACAAATTCATAAATAAATAAATAAATTAAATATATACATGTTTATCAAAAATAAATACAATTTTTCTCATTTATATTTTCCTACCAGTTGTATCATAGTATTGTGAGTGGACTATCATTAATTGTATTACCATGATCTCAACCTAGTTACGTTTTTGTTTAAAGGCATATACTAAGTAAGGCACTACATTATGTAGCTACGCTTAAACAATTGTGTTTTTGTTGTTGTTGTTGTTGTTTTTTTAATTTATTTACTGAAATATTTATTTTCATTTAATTATAGAAAATGTCAAAGAAATGGAGAAAATAATAAAATTCGTGAAACAGAGAATAATAGAAGTGCTAGAAAGCCAGCAAGAAATTCCCTCCTCAGTCACGTATCGTCTTAGTAACACCTTAGACCATAAGGTCCACGTTATACTGGAAGTAAGGGCTTCGGAAATTAACAACCTTGTTGAGCAAGTCGTGATTGGTAAGTTGAACATTTGCCTTTTCTAAAATAAGTATAACAAAAATATACCACCAAAAGGTAAAATTATTCTTAATATTACGTTTTTGAAAACGACTGTTTATTAATTAAACTATACTTTTATATACGTTTTCGTTATTGTGGGATAACACTTTCTTAGTTTGAACAGATTCTAGTTCGCATATGGTATAGGTACATGCATTTAAAATATATTTGTCTAATAAGAATTTCAATGGTTATGTGTATGCATATTTTTTTTATGAAACAGACAGAAGAAATGACGTAGAGGATGAACAACAATTCAATGAAACAGCACCGAAACCTATCACAGCTCTGTATAATACAATGGAGGTGAGGTTTATTGTATTTTATATAGAGATCTTCTTGTGTTATTTCAAAACAAAGAGTTTTCTTAAAAGTGCATTATCGCTGTGTGATTTGCATTTAGTCACGATTTTAGGGAATCTCTCTATTGGAAACGTTTTGATTGTTTTGTTCTTTCTTTTAAATCAATCACAATGTCAAAAGTAAGGGGAATCCCCTCAAGTCGTAACTACAAAGTGTACCCTGAGAATGAACCTTAAGAAGCAGTAATTGGGCGTTAGTATAAATGATTTGCACATCCAGGATAAAACATAGTTTATTGTCCATCCTTCCGCAGATGGAGGCTTAATTGGGGAACGAACTTAAGCACTTCTGTATATTTCGTGACAAACTAGTTTTGTTGAATAACGTTATTTATGGCGACTGCGTCATTTTAGTTCATCTGTGAAATTGTTATAACCAATTTGAATAAATACTGGTTTGTTTCGTTTTCAGGAAATTCCATTAGATAGTGATGCGGATAACGAGACTGTACAGCCTCGCATTGAGATGCCACAAAGTGGACCATCCTCTCATATTGAGATGTTCCAAAGTTTACCATCTCCTCAAAAAGGTAGTGAAATGAGTTTTGAGCTCACAATCTTACATGAGCTAACATCATCGGCACATGCACGAGTGAAATGTTTTCGAACATTGTCGTTTACACCAATAAATTAACAAGCCCCTGTTTAAAGTTAAAATTAACAGATATGTTGAGCTTATATATTCATAAGAAAGACCCAAGCTCATTATATTGCTGATTGTCTTTGAACATCTTTGACAATGTAATCCGATGTGTGTATGGGTGCACTCTTTGGAATAATAATTCCTTGGTGATTCTTTAGAAAACAGTATGATTCTAAATAAAACCAAGCTGGTTCTCAATGGAACCATAAGGACAAAAACGGTTCATTGAAATAATAAAATATAGAGAAATACACACAGACCTATACACTATTCACAGTATAATTAAATACATGTATGGCAAACGCTAACTTTTAGTTTCTAATGTTGTTCTTTTAGCGTCGAGACCGAAGAAAATGCTGAGGAGGATGAGACAAAAAATAAGATCTGCCATGAAAATCCCCTGCACTGGAAACGAGACACCAGAGAAACCATCCCTGTTCAGGAGAGTGTTCAATAGAATCTGCCGTCGTTAGAAGACTGACATGACGCATCGAAGAATTTTATAATTCCCCAATCATATAGCAATACACCCAGCCAGAAATTTAATATATAAATTTATTGTCGATAAAGAAATATTGTTTATATATATAGGAATCTAATTCTCGTGACCAGTTGGAACTTTTTATTTTGTATTAGCTCAAATGTGATTTATGTCGATAGTAATAAGTCCTATCGTGGTAAACAATTGAATGTCTTGTAATATTTTTATACGCTATAAAGTTCATCATTATTAGATTTTAAGAAAAATGAAAAGATTGTTCCTACGGAAGGGTTGAAATGCCATTGTCATAATCAAGGTGTTCGATCGTTTTCGAACACACAAATTAACAAACCAAACTTTAGCCTGACCTCGGATTAAAATATATGTATATTGTAATCACAGAAAATATGTGAGTAAGAGCCACGTGTTTCCGCCTCCGGGTTGTGTCCCGTAAGCAGCTAGCGTGATTGGCTTCACCCCCCCTCACTCTCATATAGGGCTATAAGTACAAAGAACAGCCCTGAGTAACGGAGGCTTAATATTGGACATGGTAACCGTTGTTATTTCCAATTTCTGTATAATTTTGTATCTTGACATGGCGTATGTATATACTCTAAGTTCAATAAATATGATTTTGGTTTTCTTAAATACTGTTTGTGTTTGGCATAACGTTTGTACTTTTCTTATTGTATTATTCGCCGACCTAGTTCATATCGTCACACGAAACCTAACATGTTGTTATCTTTGACAGGGGTGGAAATAACAATACATTCCCAGGACATGTCCGGTAAAAATTAAGTTTGTCCTGTAAAGATCCTCAGAATTTAACATTGTGTTCAATGACCTGCAGTACAAAATTGGGAAAATGTCTGACAAAATATTTTATACGTTTCCACCCCCTGTTTGATGAAGCTTCCTAGATGAACACCACTGGAGAACTAACAACTCTGTAGACTGATTTAAGGAAGCCCTTCGTGTTAGATACGATGTCTTTCAAAGGGTCCTGTTAACGCTAGTTTAGTATGAACTCTAAACCCGAACTAAGAATTCGCGCACATGCCCAAATTAACTAATGTGCTCGATTGGTTTTAATCTATATATTGTATTTTTGTTGGGATTTGTTGCAAAAAGGATGCAAAGTTCTTGGCTTTTCGCAAAAGTTATATTGACGTTATCGGTTAAACAAAGTGTTTCCATACCAACGTTTGTGTCCCCAATGCGGCCAAAAAGTTAAAACAGATCTGAACAGGTATGCGACAGCATGATATATATAGTCGTCAACGACTTTAAGGGATTGGACTATCTTAGTTTCGTAGCTCTATATATAGTCGTCAACGACTTTAAGCGATTGGACTATCTTAGTTTCGTAGCTCTATTCATTCGAACAGAGCCACGCAACTATAAGCTGTAATCTGACCAACTAAATCACCGGCACTGCATGCAGACGTTTACGATAAAAGCTAATTTTAGTATGCCTGTTAAACGTAAACCAAATAAAGTCACATATATACGCCGTCATAAAATATAGTCCATTTTTATACTTTGAGAGCTTCTATAGCATTTATATATGGCAAGTTAAAAAGTGACCAAAGATTATAAAGGAATATACGGATATCTCGTTCGTAAATAAAAAATGAGCAGAAAGAATCTTAACAAAAAAGCAAAGTTTACAAATATTTAAAAAATATATTTATTGATTTGTATTATGTACAATATGTACGCAGTGGAATTGAAGCACAAAAGCCCTTGGCGGATTTATATGGTCATTTTGACCAGGTACCGCGATAATCGAAACAACAGGGGGTTCGGAATGGTTTTTAATTTATGGACTTTTGGGTCGGTAATTGTATTCAACTAACGGTTATGCCGAAGTGTTTAATGAAGTAAAGATTGAGCAAATGTACACCGTAACAGAATGTGTAAGGACTTAGTTGATCTTTAACTCTCGTATGCATGGTATTTCATAAATAGCATTCATTTCGTGGCCGCCTAGAAACATTTTCTGTGTACAATACTGGGGCCGGATTCATCATACTCTTGCTTACTGATCCACATCTGTTGGAAGGTTGATAGAGAGGCTAGAATAGAACCACCGATCCACACGGAGTATTTTCGCTCTGGTGGTGCAATGACTTTGATCTTCATGGTTGTGGGAGCTAAGGCCGTGATTTCCTTTTGCATTCGGTCGGCGATTCCTGGGTACATGGTGGTTCCGCCCGACATGACCACATTAGCATACAAGTCTTTACGGATGTCTACGTCACACTTCATGATAGAGTTGTAAGTGGTTTCGTGAATTCCAGCAGTTTCCATTCCCAGGAAAGAAGGCTGGAAAAGGGCCTCTGGGCACCGGAACCTCTCGTTGCCAATGGTGATGACCTGTCCGTCGGGAAGTTCGTAACTTTTCTCTAATGACGATGAGCTGGACGCTGTGGCCATCTCTTGTTCAAAGTCCAGAGCTACATAACACAGCTTTTCCTTGATGTCTCTGACGATTTCTCTCTCGGCTGTCGTTGTGAAAGAATATCCTCGCTCTGTCAGAATTTTCATGAGATAATCAGTTAAGTCTCTACCGGCCAGATCGATTCTCATGATTGCATGAGGTAGAGCGTAACCCTCGTAAATCGGCACGTCGTGAGTTACACCGTCACCGGAATCCAGTACAATACCTGTTGTACGACCTGAAGCGTACAGCGACAGTACGGCTTGGATAGCGACGTACATAGCAGGTGTGTTGAAGGTCTCAAACATGATTTGTGTCATTTTTTCTCGGTTGGCTTTAGGGTTGAGTGGGGCCTCGGTCAAGAGCACGGGGTGTTCCTCTGGGGCAACACGAAGCTCGTTGTAGAAGGTGTGATGCCAGATCTTCTCCATATCGTCCCAGTTCGTGACGATTCCGTGCTCGATGGGGTATTTTAGGGTGAGGATACCCCTCTTACTCTGGGCTTCGTCTCCCACATAACTGTCCTTCTGTCCCATTCCAACCATCACACCCTACAAAATAACCAAGATACACATATAAGTTTTGAACGACATTTAGCAGTGGGGTAACATATTTATACAACTTCTGGATAACCACTTCTTGTTTTGTGATAGAACTCATCGATACGTATGTCTGTACATCGTCATCAGGTGTAAATTGACTCTCCTCTTTTTAGTCAGTTAGCATGAGGTAGAGCGCAACCCTCTAATTTATGTTTACACCTGACAGCGATATAGACATACGTATCGAAACGTGTTTTATCACAAAACCAGAAGTGGTTAACCAGAAATTGTATAATTATGAGATACACACAGGTTAAAAAATCATTTGGCCAGGGACTGTAAATCTTAGCAAAGACATAATAATTATCAAATGCGACATAGGTTTAAGTCAATAAGTCACAACTTCGAAACCTGAAGCACTATACATAGCGTGTTGTATATATACTGTAGTTGCTTTTCTAACGTAAATGGCCGTGGTTTTGTGGTAGCGTGTGCGCTTAGTAATCCTTCTACGATTTACTATTAACGGGATCGTGTCGGACTTTCGACCATCAGGTTTATGAGTGGATTTAATAATGTGGCTTCGGCAATCACGGGGGTGGTTTTACTAGGTTTCTTTCCGGTTTTGCACCGTTGATTCGGCAAGCAGCGGTTCGAATTCGACAATCCGCCGTCATACAAGTGAAATTGAGTACGACATAAAACCCCAATCAAACAAATCTAACGTTTTTATTTATGCAATGGATGGATTGAAAACGCAGCGAAACAACATAAAAAAAATAAGAAAGAGCAAAAAATTACCAATCAGAAAATATCCGTTTGACATATATTTGACAACGAATTTGAACAATCACGTAATTTGCGGGATAAATTTATCCTAAAACAATAACACAGGAAGCCCGACTGTAAGCCAGTCCACTCTTTACACTTTTAAAAATGGCACTAAAACATTCCTTATTCATTTCTTTCTGTCCTCTCATCTGTTAATTTTTTTAGCATTATTTTTATCTATTAATTTTTGCATTTCTGAATATAAGACTTGCAGGTTATTATGCATTGCAAAACAGTAACAATACAGTTACATATCTGCAAGGACAACGTTTAGCATAAATTTTACAATCTTATTTTATAATCAGAAGGAAGTGGGTTGAGTCGGTGTAGTCAGCCAACTCGTGACTATAAATCAGCGGTCAACTCTGAGTAACAGTAATCCGAACCTGAAATATTTTATACTCTGATATATAGATCCGTTATTCAGACACGCCCCCTAAAATGTCACTAAGTTCTCTGTTATCATAGTTAAGTATTCTCTGTTATCATGTGCACAGATTTCGATATAACGTTATCACTGGTATTAACGGTTCCACATGCACAGGCTTTAGTTTCAAGTGCGTTACGAATCTACATATATACTATTAATCCCTCGACGTGTAAACACTCAAGAGTCCATAGGCCTAGCTATTCGGATATGATAATGAGATTTGCTGGTCCACGAATACACCCCCTTTCTGTGAGATTACAAGCTTTGTTAGTTAGTATGAACAAACCATGCACCTACAAAGCTCTGGCATGCTTCTTGTTCCCTTTATACGTCTAAACTTTAGTTTTTAAAATGTATGCTACACTATACAAAATATAGGGAGATATTAATTCAAAGTCGCATCACGACACAATTTTGGTCTACTTATAGAACTTACATTACATTGATATTGGGTTTAACAGGAAAAAAATGTATCGCCTCTTTCCAAGGGTTTGCCTGGTTTAGATTTCGGTTACGACATAACTAAATTATGACAATCATCATTGTGTGTTTGATTAATTGAGGTTTAACGCCATACTTGATGGGTTTTCATTCATAAGACGACATGCCAGCCCAACGTGAGAAGGACAACACTCATCATCACCACGGGCAACAAACAACGGCAAGACAGGACAATCACAAGAAGCAAGACGAAAACGTAACAACAGGTGTGGCTTCCTGTTGTCTTTGAGCGCCAACGAGCACCAAGGCAACTGGAAGGCTCCCTCTCAACCACCTGCCGATTTGAATAAAGTTATTTTACCTGATGACGCGGTCTGCCAACAATGGATGGGAACACTGCTCTGGGGGCGTCATCTCCGGCAAACCCAGCTTTACACATTCCAGATCCATTGTCTATTACCAAAGCTGCTACATCATCATCCGCCATTTTGTTGTTTGAGTGCTGTCAAAATATAGGAACGTATATTACTTCCTCTATATCAGTAGTAGCGTTACATACGTGCGTATGTACACTATCAATAAATCATTAACTGATATGGGACAATATTTAGAAATTTGAAAAAAGAAAGTGAATATATGTTCAAAGACAGTGAACTAACAAAAAATACTGACAAACCATGGCTATTAAAGAAACCAACGAGGAATTCTATAATTCAGTCATGAAAAAAGTACTGATTTATTTAATTCTAAATTATATGAAATGTTTTTAAAATTGTAAATGTTGTTGGGTTAACATTACGTCTTCTTTAAGTACTGTTATACGTGAAGTGGGAGAAAGAGTTCTCATGTATGTGAACATTCATGACATGAAATATGATATTTTAAAATAAATAAAATACATGGTTTAATTTCCCGCCAACAAACTTTAAAGAGGTACAAAAACGGTTCGTATATCAATATATCCAGACAATTTATTCCGTCTTTATATATCCATGTACCTGTCAAAGTTTTATTATCAGTTCCAACAATTTTGTACATTAGCAATGACTGCTTGTTTCTGGTTAAACAAATGATATATTTATCGATTAATAAAACAGTGTCCTTGTATAATGCCTAGCGTATTTTTCTGAATAATACTGTTTTATAGATTCGGGGGATCGGGCTTAGTGTAAGAGACCCTTTTACTTTCAGCGTTTTTTAGCTTTAGTTCTGTTTTTCATCGATCTCGTACACTCAAATTTCGTTTTTTCGTGGTATGGACCAATTACGGGTATGCGTATATATTAGCGGGTGTTCTTTTCTCATCATAGATAAGAATTTGGTAGGTCTTACGATAACAGGCCTATACCAGCTATTGATTCAAATGTCTGGTTCTTTCACAACAACTATATTATCCCAAACCAAGCGTTAATTTAACATGTAAGCATATTTCAGATAAAGGATAACACATAATTTGTGACAAAAGAAAACATTTTTCATCTTGTTTTCAATAACACGTTCATGTCGTTGTTGGCATTTTGGTTCTATATATTATAGGCCTATAGTTTATAAGATATGTATTCACATCTAGTATTTTGGTATCGTTATAATTAACAATAAAATTTAAAAAAGAAAAACTCACCCACCAAACCAAATATAAGATCGTTTACTATTTATGATAAGGAAATGTAAATGTAACTTAGTGTGCTACATTCTAATTTCCAAAACAAAACAAATTAAACATACCTTGATGAAAAATCCAACGACGTGCACAGCGGTAACTCTCAATTAAAGCAGACGACTGAGTTCCCGTGTCAACTGATTAAATACGAGACGAGAGCGCGAGCAGTTAACAATTCCACGAAAATCGCCACTTTCCCATGGAGAGATGTCCTTTTATGGTATGCCATGACCATATTTGGCAGACGTGCTATGTTACAACCTGATACAGCTAGAACCAGTGTATATCTGGGATATGATGATATATTGACCCAATTCTAGAGTGCAGAATGAGAATAAACTCACCGGCACCACCCCCTTTCTTAACGAGACATAGGCATTACCAATAACCTTTAACCTCTAGTTACTGATATTAGATATGATATCATGAACTTCTCACTCAAACAACGCCTGATACTATAACATCCAGCTTTTGTGTTGATAAGTGCATGATTAGTAGATAAAATATCAACATTTATAAACTACATAACTGATTCGATTCATGTCCATATATGGCGAATATTTTAACAGTTACATTCATACAGGCATATGAAGATCAATATTTTGATTGTTTTATGTTTAAAATGTTGTCCCAAAGGTACACTTTCATTACAGGTTTAATAACTGTTGGGGATATCACACTATGCTTAAATTAGTAAGGGATATACCATACTATGCTTTGATTAGTCATTTACAACTATATGGGATATTGCAATTTCGTCTAGATCACCATAGGAGAGTTATTATAATGTGAATTTATTACTGTAGGGAATATCAAACATGTCTAAATTATTGTAGGGCTTATCGCATTATATTCTAATAACTGTATGGGATATCACACTATGCTGTCATTACTTTACGCGATATCACAGTTTGGCTTAATTACTGTATATGGGGACATAACAACGTGTCTTCATTACTATATATGATATCAGACTATAATAATTATAGGCATATCACATTATAATCACTATAGATGATATCACAATATTTCTTAATAAGTGTAGGTAATTTCCCACTTCCCATTAATAACCAGAATGGATATCACACTCTGGCTTCATTACTATATGGGGATGCCACAGTATGCCGTATAATTACTGTAAGGGATATCACACCGTGCCTTTATCATTGTAGATGATATCACAATATGTTTTAATTAGGGTAAGGGATTTCCCCGTATCTAATAATAACTATATAAGTGGATATCACAATCTGGCTTCATTACTATATGGTGATGCCACAGTATGCCTTATAATTACTGTAAGGGATATCACACTATACCTTAATCACTTTACAGGATATCACAATATGTCTTAATTATTGAATGGGATTTCACACTATCTATTAATAAATAAAGCGGTTTCACACTCTGGCTTCATTACTATATGCATGCGACAGTATATGTCTTATAATTACTTTAAGGAATACCACAATATGGCTTAATCATTGTTTTGAGGGATATCACACTATGCCTTCATTGCTGTAGGCAACATGACACTATGAAGTGATTTTATTCATTTTCAATTGAAAGGAAATATTTGTAAAAACGGAAACTTGTCAACTGCAATAACTCTGAAGCAAGTTTGTAGGTTAAATGTATACATGTATGTCCACTTGATTTAATCTTATTTCTGATCTTTGTTCGAGTGCATCATAGTACTCGATATAAATTACTTGAAATAAACGCCCATAATTAGACTGTATTTACATGTTTGTTCTATATTTTGATTTTTGTTTGTTTGATTGGGGTTTAACGCGGTACTCAATGGTATTTCACTTAAATGACGACAGATTGTCCAGTTCACACTGCTCCTTGCCTAATTATGGTGGAAAACCGAGAGGAAACCTTGTAAAACCCCCCCTGCGATTGCCGGAGCCACCTCTTGTGACTCTCCCTCATATACCTAATGTTCTCCATATTTTGAATAAATGATGAGAGAATAATTTGTTTGCCTCCATTATATGTGATTTATATATAATAAATGAATTTAGATAGCCGTTTTTTTTTTCATGAAATGCGCTCTCGTGACAAGTTGGCATTTGAAAGGCGATTCAATTTGGATAATCAGCCGGCCGTTTGTACTACAGGGATTTCAGACCATGTGTTGTTTAATGATTGTAATAGTCTAGGTGGTGGCACATCTATTTTATTTTATATTAACTAGCTGTTTGTTTATGTTTTTTGTTTCTTTGTTTTTTTTGTTTGTTGGGATTTT
>JAVFBW010128688.1:0-14020 GCA_034783835.1 Mopalia ciliata
GAAGACTTTTGAAGAGTCATCAGGGGTTTTTATAGAAAAAAATTTTCATCAAATTTAATTTGATATTGCTAAAAACTCAATATTTTTAGCGCGCCTCCAGCGCACAAAATACGTTAATACTCAATTTTACTAACTTTTCATCGTCAAAAAAATAATAAAACAGCAAATCTGTGAGTCATTCACTGTAAATTCTGAATTTAATAGCTCGCCAGTGGCCAAAAGAAACCAAAACTCAATTTTTTCTAACAAAACTGAATATCAAATTTAAGAAAAACTCAATTTGCCGTAATTTTTTATAGGGGTATTTCCGATGAAAAAGTGTCTATAAAAACCCCTGGTCTTGGTCTGGATTCTCAGACAATTTTTTTACTCTGAACGAGTGCTTTATGAAATCAATTGTCTGTGACAACCCAGAGGGTGTGGGATACCACACTGGACGTCACTTCAGAGAAAAACTTGATGTCACTTCAGAGAAAATCAGGATTCCACGATGAAATAAAACAAACTTGTACTTGATTGTTTGTTTGAATTTTTAATTGAGGTTTAATGCCATGCTTAGGGTTATTTCCCCCATAATCAGAGTTCCAGCCAAATTTGTGGAGGAAACCGACCAAGGCACCCCTGGCAAAAAACAATGACAAGACAGCACAGGTAAAAAACAGGAACAATACAGATATTGCAGGCAGATTGACGTTTAATTTTGGTCCTAAGCACTGAGCGCCCCAAGGCAACAAAAAGCTCCTTCCCAACCCCCAGCATTGCCAATTCACAGTGCTTCCAATTCACAATGCTCTTCCAATTCACAATGATTCCAATTCACAATGCTGTTCCAATTCACAGTGCTTCCAATTCACAGTGCTTCCAATTCACAATGCTGCCATTTCATATAGGCAGATATCACAAAGAAAGTGAGCAGGGCATAGGAAACTCCCACAAACGATTCAGGGCAAATGGAAAGAAGTGTTAAACTAAAAAAATAATTGATAAAAAAGGTAAAAGCTCCCTAAACTTAAAAAGCCAACATAATCTGATTGACCTACCCTAGCGGAAAAGTTCCACGATCTTTGAGATCTATCCACACTGGCAACCTTAATACAATGTATATTGCTCAGAATCTGAAATTAATATCAAAACATGGAATGAAAATACACCAGTTTACCTCCAAAAGTTACACATATGATGGCAGTGTATAAAGTTGCTCTGGTAAAAAAGGTACAGTGGTTAGCATGTCAGACTACTGATCCTCCTTTGAGCTACAATTCGCAGGTTTAATCCATTAGTGGACTAACGACTGTGGAGTAGAGGATTTTACTGAAAACTGTTTGTTTGATTGATTGGGGTTTAACGTCGTACTCAAGGGTATGGACAGTCAGGAAAAAACCATCCCTGCGATTCATGTGACTCACTCATATACCTGAGGGTAGACAGGTGGACAAGATTCTGTGAATGGCACATCCAAGTAGGAAAAGTAAGCACACTAGCTGAACACTAAGCCATGGCTATGAGCCCTTGCAAATGATTCACAGAGATGCCCCTTACACTGTTTATTTACAAATCAACATATACATGATCTAAAGTTGCATGTTTCAGGGCTATTCCAAGAATTTGCCCTGATATGTTAAAATTTAGTACACTTACATTTTCTCCGTCAAAAAGGCAAACACGGACAAATCTATCCAATACTTCTAGTCCTGTAAAAGACATATTTTAAATTCTGAGGAAATGCTATACTCATCATTCATCTGTTTGTTTCTAATTTAAAGCCATATTTAATGATCCTAATATATAAGCTGTCCACATAGATTGAATAAAATATAAAATTGACTGGAAATATTCAAATGTTATTATTATCACCAACTCCTGTGACCTGTCTAAATTAAGTTGTCTCAGAAACCAAACTGAATTATTTGTTTGTTTGATTGGGGGACTCAAGCCATACATAATGCTATTTCATTTATGCAGTGGTTTGCCAGTCCAATGAAGGAAACCATTCCAGACGCCACTGGCAACAAACAAAATACAATACAGGACTATCATGAGAATCAAAAACAAAAAGCTAACTTCTGGTAACAAAATACGTATATAATTTACAAATCAATGAAAAAATTTGATAGGATCTCCATTTGACTCCAGGAGCATGAGGGCAACAGAAAGCACCTCTAAAACAAGGGAACCTCAAGAGGATAGTGAAAATAGGTGTAGCATAAAAGAGTACCTGCTCCAGGGACAGGTATTTGTCGACAGGACACAACAGTTATCATTTTCTCTATCCATACAGCTCGAGGGCGAATCTGGAAACAGATAATGGGAAAACAACTTTCTGATTGATTTGTGTTAAATGCCTTGCTTGCTGTTGTTTCACTGACATGGCGGTGGTGTACTCCTCCAGAAAATACTCAAAATAGCCAGGTTACCACAACCGTAAAATCTGTGGGTGAATCTTACTGTTCATCTAGAGCTCAATAAAACAGGTCGGAAAATACTAACCTTAGCAAAAAAATCTATATAAATGCAAAACAAAAAAAAAAAAAATTTCTGGTAATAAAATACATACATAATTTAATAAAGGATGAAACAAATATGATAACTCTATAAAAGCTGTAAATTTTTAACACCAAATGATAATAAATAAGAAGCGTATTTACCTTGTTTTTGGAAGGATCCAGGAATAAATCACGAAAAGTAACATTGGAAGTGCTTAACTTAGGGGCTAAGTAGTGTTTCATCGTGTATGAATCTGCTTAAAATAAAAATTGACAACTTAAAAATATTGTGGTTATATCGGGTTGGTCAGTGCTGGAAAAAACAATAATTTCATAACATCAACATCATCAGAATAGTGATCGGTTGATTGGGATTTAACATCGTACTCAAGGGTATTTCACTTATATGCCGATGAATTGTCCACTTCACACTGTTCCTTGCCTTCATAGGATTGGAAGCTGAGATTAAACCTCGTAAATCCATCCCCACAATTGCTGGAGCCACATCTTCTGATTCACTCATATACCTGAGGGTTGACAGTTGGACTGGATCCTGTGAATGGTACATTGAAGTAGGCTTTAGAAAGCACACTCTTTAGGAATGAAGCTACGGCCATGTGTCTCTTCAGAATAGTTAACATGACTAATTAAGGTGTTCAGGGTTTATGTTACTATACATTTTCCAAGCAATTCTGAAAGAAAGAATTATCATCAACTAACATAAACTCAAGATGTTCTACTGAGAGTATACTATAATTTTAAAAACTGTGTTTGATAATGCTTTGATTGTTTAGTATGTAAGGCCATCATTCTTTTAATTTTTACTCTTAGAAATTTGGAGCTGGTGAGCCTTGTTTATAATTGGAAAGTATTGATAGGCCCATTATCAGAGTTTCAGCCGAATGTGTGGAGGAAACCGACCGCAGCACCACTGGCAACCAACAATGACAAGACAGCACAGGTAAAAAAACAGGAACAATACAGACATCGCAGGCAGATTGACTTTTAATTTTGGTCCTAAGCACTGAGCACCCCAAGGCAACAAGAAGCTTCTTCCCAGCCCCCCAGCACTGCCAATTCACAGTGCTTCCAATTCACAGTGCTGCCATTTCATATAGGCAGATATCACAAATTAAGTAAGCAGGGCATAGGAGATGTTCTGTATTTATAGGCGTTGATGAACTTTAAGTGGACAGTTCTAACTGCTCCTTGATAAAAATATGGCGGAAAACTTAGTTAGTTAGTTTGTTTGTTTGTTTGGTTGGTTGGGGTTTAACGTCGTACTCAAGGGCATTTCCCCTATATGACGACAGATTGTCCAATTCACACTGCACCTTGCCTCATTACAGTGGAAAACCGGGGAAAAATCTCATAAAAACCATCGCTGCGATTGCCGGAGCCACAGTGTAGAGGAAACATAGTAAACTCCCTTCACCCCCCTCCCTCCCATAATATCAAGATTGTATAAGTCATACTTCCCTTAGGCTGAGGGTTGATTTTGTATAGCCTGCAGATAGAACTGAATCATACCTTCATTAAATTTCTGAGCCAATGTAGAATGCCGAAAGCCAGGTGGAACGGCACCCATTGCATGTAGAACATCAGATACACTGGTCTGTAATGAAAACAATAAATACCAATACATGATGAAATGAAAATAATGTAAAAAAAAAAAAAAAAAAATACAAAAGAGAGACAGATGACTGTCTTTAGGGATACAAGAGACTTTGTTAATTCGATTCACAAATCTATGAGTAGAACATATGTGTTCAAAAAATTTTACATCAAAAATATTTCAAATGTCTAAGAACATTACAATTTTGAGAATCAATTACTTTATTTGCTCTACGTTTATACCATATTTGAATTTATTCTTTAACACATGCCTGAAAGGTGTCACTCTTAACATGTTTTGAATCAAGATAGATGCAAATAACTCAAATAGAAAGACAGCAAAAAATGTGAGCGTACTTCTTTCAAAGCTGTTCTTATTCCCTTCCACAACTCCTTCGCACTGCAACATATCAAATTTTGAGAATAAAATACATTTTTATATGTGAATGAAAAGAAACCATGTAACTTTCTACAAGTTCTTAATAAACAGTTAATTGCTCTATTATTTAAATTAAAATAATTATGATTAAATATTTTTTTAAAAGCCTTCTTGATATTTATTTTATTATATCACATTGAATACGAGGTTTTCCAGTTATGAGGTTACAACAACAGAGTGATGTCCCTTTGCGAAATAACGTTATCAGTTCAGGGCAAGGAAGGGCCAATCCATATAGCAAATGACCGGGTAAACATTAATAAAACCATCTGAGTTTCCTATTCACAGAGCATAAAATAATATTTTTTGAAAATGTAACAATTTTAAAGCTACATTTTCCTGAAATGTTAAAGTTAAAGTACAGACAGTCTGTCCTTCCATGCCATAAAATGGCAATCTCATTTCCTAAAGAGATGTCACTCTTATGTGGTAACGTCATAACTCAAACCCTCCTTATTGCAAGCAGTGTTATAGACTATATAATGTAAAATGCTTTTAACCTTCTTTTTCCTGTAGGGCTGTCTGGTTCATCATCACCTTCTTCAACGTCCTGCAGATTCTTGTACTTATTATGAAGCTAAAACATATTTTCACCAAAAAAAATTAATATATATATATATTTTAACTGATATATTTTATTTTCATTTTTCTTATAATAAAAATTATAAAACTGACGTTCTTATCACCAAAAAATAATGCGCAACATGATATTTTGCACATGTTCTTTAAAAAAAATGTGGCAAACAGGTAAATACAAATTTTAAGATAAAAAACAACACAATGAGGAGAAAAAAGTAAGCAAGTAAAGTGTACAATACTATCAGAGTATTCTCACAAGATTGTGTTGTATTTTCACAAAACTGCCTTTGTATTCTCACAACATGCTCATTAGATTATTACATTCTCATAAATTCATTATTCTGTCTCTATTTTCACAATAGTGTCCATTTACACATATTCTCAAAATATAGTGTGTATTCTCACACTATTGCTAATGTTTCTCACAATAATGTCCATGTACACATATTCTCAAAATACGGTCTGTATTCTCACACTATTGATAATGCTAACTACAATATTGGCTCTGTACACATGTTCTAAAAGTACAGTTGGTATTCTCACAATATTGTCCATTTATTATAACAATATTGTCTCTGTACCCATGTTCTCAAAATATAGTGTGTATTCTTACAATATTGTCCATTTGTTATTACAATATTGTCTATGTACATATAATCTCCCCATGTCAAATTTATTCTTGAACTGTTTTCTGTGTATTATTATATTGTTCATGTGTTTTCAAAACATTTTGAATTCTCTATTGTCTCTTCATTCTCATTAAATTGTCTATTTATTCTCACAATACTGTTTATACATTCTCATATTATTGTCTCTGTATTCTCAAAATATTGTCTCCACGTTGGCAACTCAATATATATGTATTGTCAAAATAGTGTGTCTAGTGACCTATGAAGTTATGAACTATGATAATAGCAAAAATTCAGTTATACAGATACTTACAGTATCAGTTATTTCATAAATATCATATTTATTCTGACAATATTGTTGCTGTACATGTAGCCCTCTGGCTAAGGGCAGTTTGTTTGGAGTGTATCAATGCTGCCTTTCATTTGCACTGGAGGAAGATTAACTTTCCAACATCATACCAAGTAAAATACCATTTAGCATGAGGTAAAACACCAATCAATCAGTCAATCAGTACAAGTATGTATACTACGTGGACTACTCCTCACCTTAAGATAGGTTTTAGGAACAAGGCCTTTGACTCCTTTATTATTCTCTGCTTCCCACCAACCATCTTGTCTGAATGGAAATATACACATTAAGTATTAACAAATTTCAACTGTTAGCAGTGACATTTATTTGTAAGAATTCCTTTCCACAAATTATCCATGATCATTCTACATGTATTTCACACCTCAAACATTTACACAATTATCACATATATCAAAACAATAAACTTATTTCCCTAAATCAATTCAAATGTCATCCATGACAAATCCTAATTTTTTGGCTTGTTGTGACAATATTACAGCATGTAATCAAACAAATTTATGTTTTCTGACAAATGTTGATGCTTTCTGACTAAAAAATTCATCTTCTGCCTCTCAGACACAATTTCCAAGTCTTTTAAATATGATCCAAAATAGTTATTCTATGGACAAATTTTAAGTGATTTAGAGTTTTTTATATAAAAAAAACAACAAAATATCTGTTAAACAGTTTGCAATTCACTGTTGCTATTATTGCCGGAAACCATTATTTAATAAACTCACAGCCTCGCATCAGTCTATACCCCTTTTTTGCAGGCGAATGACCGGTCAATAAATCCGCTCTGCTTACAACAAAATGAATTGCATCATAAACTTTTACTGTTATATCTTACCCATGTTAAATTTTACTGAACCGAGTGTCTCAATTGGATTCTTCGGGGTCTCAAACACACTGAGAAAGCCCGTTGGCTAGCTCTTTTGATTCGGATTTAACTTCGTACTCAAGAGTATTTGACTTATATGATAGCAGTTTGTCCACTTCACATCGCCCATTGCCTAATTACAGTGGAAAACCAGGAGGAAACCTCATAAAAACCAGCCCTGCAATTGCTGGAGCCATATCATGTGACACACTCCTGTACCTCATATATGGCCATGGGTCACTCTGGAAGGCACTGTATATAGCACAAACATTTGGTTAAATGGTACCTTGTACTTATTATGGTGAGGACTTCGCCCTTCTTGAAACTCAGATCTTCTGCTTGTTCTCCATCAAAGTCACTGATAGCTTCAAACAGGCGCATCTGGAAAAAACAAGACAGTGCCAATGTTAACAGTATATCACTGAGCTTCCATTATGGCCATATATCCGTTTCTTAATTTTTAGAAGTGAGAAAAAAAATATGTGAAATTATTACTAAACTTACTTCAACAACTACATTGATTTCCAACATGAATAAAAATAATTTTATAATTCATGATTTCGTCAATGGACTTCTTGTATGTACAGTACAGACTTAAAATAATGTAACACTGGAAGAGCCAAAAACTAGCCTTGATCATATAACATTCTGACACTCATGTAAACTCAGACGGTGTGTTAGGAGTGAATCCAGCCTCTGCATGCTCATTGTCGCATGTTAATTGGTTTATTTGTTTGATTGGGGTTTAACGTCCTACTCAAGGGTATTTTACTTATATGACGATGGATTGTCTACTTTACACCGTTCCTTGCCTAATTACAGATGAACAAGGGGAAACCACTGCCACGATTGCTGAAGCCTTATTGTGTGGCTCACTCATATACCCGAGGGTCAACTGACCGACTCCATCCTGTTAATACTACATGGAAGCAGGATAAGTATTTTGTTTGTTTGTTTGATCGGTGTTTAACGTCGTACTCAAGGGTATTTTACTTATATGATGACAGATGACAGAAAAACTCGTAAAAACCACCCCCGCGATTGCCAGAGCCACAACATGTGACTCACTCATCTACCTGATGGTCGAAAGGCGGACTTGAACCCGTGCACTACAAATCGAAGCATTTTCAGTTCAGGAAGCGCACTCGTACCACTGAGCCACGGGCCTGCAGGATAAGTAAGTGCACCCACTGAGCCACGGCCGTGGGCCTGCTTTTTGATTGGTGTTTAAAGCCATACTCAAGGGGATTTCAAGTGTATGAGGGCAGTGTGAACTCGAACATTTAAATAACACACTAACACATTCATAGGGGTGTGTTGCTGTACTTAATGTTTCTTCAGAGTTAAGACAAAGCAAATATAAATGTATGTAGCTTACTGTCGATTCTACTTCTTCATCATCATCTTCTTCTTCTTCACTGTCTTCCTCTCCTTCTTCCTCCTCACTTTCTTCTTCTTCTTCATCGTCTTCCCCACTTTCTTCTTCTCCTTGTAATAATGAGCTATACTTTGTTTCTAGCCTTAACAAGTGGCTTATGCTTTTTGTTTGTTTGTTTGATTGGGGTTTAACGTTGTATTCAAGTATTTCACTTATATATGATTGTCTACTTCACAATGGTTTTTGCCTAGCCTAGTTACAGTGGAAAACCAGGAGGAAACCTCGTAAAAACCACCCCCACGATTGCTGGAGTCACAACGCGTAACTCTCATATACCTGTGGGTCGACAGACTGACTCGATCCTGTGAACAGTACATCAAAGTAGGATTAGTAAGCGCACTCACTACCATACAGCCACAGGCCCAAGTGGATTATGCAGACATAAAAGAAATGTATGAAATTGTGTGGCATTTAAGGAATAGCAAAAGAAAATCAACTGGTTTTATTTCTTCTTTTCTTGAATTTCTAAATATCAAATTCATAAGTTAGTTTGTTTGTTTGATATAGTTTTGCCCCATATTTATTATTACCCACCCTATGGGTGTAAAAAGTATTCTCCCCACTGATAAAAGGATTAGGATCTAAAGAGACCCTTACATTACATTATTAATTCTGTTTCCAGTCTTATTTGCTAATTTTCTTCCTCCTTTTATCCCTATTTAAGGACCTGAGTTATGCAATCTGTGTTTGGGTGCATTAACATGGGCATGTGCTTTTTATGGTCATTAATACTGGACCAGATTGATTTGAACTTTGTGTGGTTTTTTTTTTAGCCTGATTTATGCTTTGATGCTCAGTCCCTAAATATACCGCTGCATTATTTCTCAATTAAATTTGACTTTACCACTTTCTTCCTCTTCTTCATCCTCTTCTTCACTCGCTTCTTCTTCAACTTTGACTTCTTCTTTGACTTTTGGTTCCACTTCTGGTTTCTTTACAACATTTTCAGGAGATTTCTTGCTTGAACTGAAAGTTTTTCAAAACATCTATTATAAACCGAATGCAAGATATATTGATTGATTGGTTGGTGTTTTACACTGTGCTAAATGGTATTTCACTAATATGATGACAGTGTATACAAAAAACTGTTTGTACTAGCACAACCAAGATGTGACGTGTTTCAATAAAGTTGGAAAGTTAATTTTCCTCCAGTTCTAAGTAAAGACAGCATAACTGCTAATCAAACAAGCACCACTGGAGAAGAGGAATACCAAGTTTCGAGTTGAAAATTTCTTGACCTGATAAAGTGTAGTTAAATACAGCCTAATGTGGCTATAACTTGAAATGATTAGATAAAAAACTCGCTACGTTTTAAGCTGCAGTCTCATCCTAGTGTTCTCGCTGAGATCCACACTATTTCTGAGTCTTGCTAAAGCAAAAGCAACTACTTTTTCCCCTGCGATTGCAGTCTAGACATAAACCAATCTACTGATCTGTCTTAGTTAAAAGGCAGCATTTCAACCTATGAGAAATAAAAACATATTGAGATCTGTATCTTACGACAGAGATGATACCTCTAGCCTACATATGTATGTTTCCCAAGGTAAACAAATTATACAAAACATATGCAGTCAAAATTTTCCATTCATTGGGCACGAAATGTATGTTTTTCTTTTATGCTGTGCTTGTGTTTTTTGACTCACACAAAAGCGTGTCAGTTACTGAAGACAGCAAAATAAGTCAGAACAATAAAATGTAAAACAAAGCTACTCAGTTAGTGCCAGTCAATTATATGTAACCACTCTGTCTCACGGCTGGATATAGCAAGAGTGAGTTAAAGACTACTATACCTTGGTTGAGGAGACTCATCTTCATCTTCCTCAGTTTCTTCATCTTCTTCACCTTAAAAAAACCCCAACAACAACAACATGCAGATAAAGCAGTAACAGCTTCTTACAGTTTAATGACATAAAACAACAGATATCAAAATATTTTGAAAAATTGGTGACTTTGTTTGAAATGAGCTTCAAAATGAAAGTCAATCATGGCCGAAAGGGAAGTTCTAGTAATTCTTACCATAATGTTCTTCATCTCCTACACTTTCTCCTTCTTCCCCACTCTCTTCATCTTCTTCAGTTTCTTCTCCTTCTTCAGACTGTGTCGCTTCCTGGGGCCTTATATGCAAAGATCAAAACTTGTCTTAAAGCTGTACAGTACTTTGTAATACATTTGTTTGTTTGTTTGTTGGATTGGTGTTTAACGTCGTACTCAAGGGTATTTCACTTATATGACGAAGGATTGTCCACTTCACACTGTACACAGCCTTTTTATGGTGGAAAACCAGAAAGAAACCCTGTACTTTTCTCATAAAGTGTAACTTTTGCTTAATTGTTTCCCTTTACTTTCAATAAAAGGATCTGATAAAAATCTTTAAATATTACACAGAACAGTCAATAACTCATAATATTGAGTGATAAGAGCAGTCGCTAAATTAGATTCTTTCCAGATAATGTTTACTAATCCACGGAGTCTCAGGGATACCTTTAGAGGAGTTTCATAACTTTGTCTACAGAAAGGCACATCCAAAACATCCATGTAACTTATCAATATTATATTTAAAAAGATTGATTTATTGATTGGTATTTAACCCTGTGCTTTATTTGTTTGTTTGATTGGTGTTTAACGTCGTACTCAAGGGTATTTCACTTATATGACGACGTTACACTGTACACAGCCTTATTACGGTGGAAAACTGAGAGGAAACCTCGTCAAAACCACCCCCGCGATTGTCGGAGCCACAACATGTGACTCGCTCATATACCTGATGGTCGCCAGGTGAACTCGATCCCATGAACCCCTGTGCTTTAGGGCCTTTAACTTATTTGATGATGGAGTACTTCCAAAGAGTGAACAACATAATGTTAAGTGTCATATATAAATGCCCTGTTTGAAATTAAAGGCTCTCAACAACTGAAAGTATTAATCCCAATCAATACGGGGGTTTCCTTGGATAAATAACGTTATTGGTTTATGGCAAGGGAGGGTCAATCCACAATTTTTAACATGGGCAGTATGGGGAATATTGTAAAATAACATGTAAATGTTCATAAAACTATGAATTTCCAGTTACAATTTCAAAGCTATATTTTCCTGAAAATAAACAACCTGCAATGTTAAAGTATAGACAGGCTGCCCTACCGTGCCATAAAGTGGCAACGTCATTTCACAAAGGGACGTCACTCTGTTGTCGTAACGTCATAACTCAAAACTTCCTTGTTATACAACCCTTGGCCATTTAAATAGAGATAAATGGTTTTCAAATGCATTCATTTGGGAAATCATCAAAAAAAAACTTACTTGGGTTTGGCTTCATCTGGAAATTTTACAAGGGCAGCATCCAATCTTGTCTGAAAAAATGGAAGATTGAGGTTTACGGTATTGGGGCAAAATCTAAAAAAGAACACTCAAAAGCATTTAAAATACAGTTCTCTGATAATGTTTAGCAAAACAAATGTGCAACAAACAAGTTTGCACAAAAAAAGCTGAAAAGTCTTTGTTGCGATATGATAATAACTAAAGAATATAAACAAACTTCAAAACTCTTAAAGTAAAAAATAAAAGTCATTGGCCTTTTTTTAATAACAGGATATACATACCATAAATTGTTCTAATCTCTTTGATTCATTGTTTTTCTTATTTTCAAATGACTTGACAGCTTTTGGTTCATTTTCCTGTAACAAAAAACACTCAAGATAAAATTTATCATTTAAGACAGTTTATGGGTGCCAGTTAACAGAGTGTGTAAAAGTTCTTACAGGTACAAAGTTGCTATCAACAGAACAAGTGTATATAAAAATTGCCATAAAGCAGTTTATGGCCAGCCGACAGTGTGTGTAAATGTACTTACATGTAAACAGTTGCTAGTCTTGTATGATGTACCAAAATGTTAATACAATATTATATGTAATAAAGAACTGTCTACTAACACAGTTAGAGAAGCATAGATCACAATGATGAAAATTCATTACTCCCACAAGATAATACTTTTATAGTCAAGCAATTTTGGAAGCTATTTTCAAAGCATAATTGGTAATTATTGACGAAACCATGAACTACAGTTTCCTATGAGTGTAGGAGTTACATATAAAGATATATATATATATATGCACCTCACCTCTTTTAAGTCGTTTACTTTAGTTAGATGATCGTTGACTTCTTTGCTCAAATCTGTACATCTACAAAAACAAAATTACACAAAAACACAGTAATCAAATGATGCTGCTTTTTGAAAACCACACACAACCAAACCAGCTACGGTAATCATATCATCTTTAGATTTATTTTATTCCAACATGGTTTTAATCCAAGATTTTTAATTCACATAAAAACAAATCTTACATACCAATCTGTAATGAATCATGATGAATATTAACTTACGATGAATATAACTGGGTAAGTTTGACTTCTCTATCCTTCAGTTTTAAGTTCTTAATAAATTTCTCGCTCTCTTTCACTGTAGTGTCAACCTGAAAAATAACACCAAAAAATGCATTTAAGCAATGAACAGATATATTGATCATTACCACTACATTTTACTCTGTTTTTTTTTTTTTAATTTCTCACCAGACGTAGGATTTCACACGCCCATGGGTCGCATGGTCGCATGATTTTCCAGTGGTGTTGATCATCTTGTTATTTTTACCTTTAGCACGATATGTATGTCTAAACTGATAGGGGGCGTGGCCTGGCTTTTAACTGTGTTTTTATGGTTTTAAATAACCAACTACGAAATGATTTGCATTAATAATATGATAAAGATGAAGAAAATAACCAAACAAATCATTAATCAAGTATTCAACAACAAACAAAAATTCAGATATGTTTTTTTGTTTGATTGGGATTTAATGTTGTACTCAAGGGTATTTCACTTATATGGCGATGGATTTTCCACTTCACACATTACAGAGTCCATTACAATGGAAATCAGGACCATCCAAGAGAAAATCTCGGAAAAACCACCCTCGTAATTATCAGAGTCACTTCGTGTGACCTACTCTGACTCATATACCAGCTTGTCAACAAATGGACTTGATAGTGTGAATGGTACATCGAATGTGGATTAGTAACGGATTTAGTAATGACTAAGCCATAGTCAAGGGCCTATTCATGTACATGTATGACTAGACATGATTAGACTCAGCTTATATTTTCCCCATGGTTTAAATATGCTAACTTATTTAACAAGGACTGGTTTGTAGGTTTCCAAAATTGTTATTTGCAGTCTTCATCTAAATTGCATTTTGCTACTGACTTTCACTAAGTTTGTAACTATGTAAAGCAATTTTACATCATGTGATTTACTCATATACCAAATGATCGAAGGACATAATCCAACTTATAACCGTTACGTTCAAAATGTTAAGAAAATTTATGGAGCAAACATGTAGCCATGGGAACATTTTGATAGTTTTAAGAGAAACAGTTAACCTGTTTGATTGGGGTTAAACATTCGTACTCGAGGGTATTTCACTTATATGATGACGTGCCAGCCCAATGGGTGAAGGAAACCACCCTCGACATCACTGGCAACAAACAAAGACAGGACGGGACAAATACAGTACGACAAAAACAGGACGTAATACAGACGCCACAAACAGATCGGCTTCCTG
>JAVFBW010128699.1:0-14019 GCA_034783835.1 Mopalia ciliata
TTTTGAAATTTACGAGTGTGAAGTTTCTTTTTTGATTGAGTTATTTTAGAAGAAAAAAAATGTATATTGCCCATTGTATAGCAAGAAAGTACATATGTACCAAACTGAATTCGAACCCCTGTTCATTACCTGTGAGCATGAATAGCCTGTAGGAGTCAGATCAAAATCATGCTACTGACCAGTGGACAACAAATGCGCGATTCTGGCATGTACGGTAATTATCAACCCAGTAAGAAGACGTATAAATTGACTGTTATTGGCTCGACACGGCCAGTAAATCAAACGGACGCCGGTTTTATGAGATAATCCGACTTCACCCAATTGTATACTGACACGTGTGGGAATCAGAAGGCTTTCTAAACCAGCAAACAGAACATAAATCAGGGTGGATGGCAGAGATAACAGAATATATAGAAGGGTGGACAAGATCTTAACGGATGCCAATTGGCTCTCAAGTAAATCTAGACTGACAGTAATTTTATACCTGAAATATAAAACGCTGCAGATTAATAGCAGTTGTTATGTTTTTATCTGTAATCATATGCGAATGAAAAAAATATAATCTTACCACATCCAGCTGCGTATAGGTTTTTTGAAACGCTGTCACTGAAGTTACAAGATGATTCGCTAGTTTTATTAACAAGCCACATCCCATATACGTGTAGGTAAATGTAGGCATATTGCCAAAATCAAACACCGTTTGGACAGCGTTACAAACTCTAACAATAAGAAAAAAATTCGTCCATGGCTGAGTAACCGTCGATTACGGTTGGAATACATTGCTATCATATAAGTGGAATGCTTTTAAGCACGACAGAAAACATCAACCAACCAGTAAATCAATGCATTAATTCATAAATGTAGAATTGCAACACGAGGACAAAGTGACGGTAACTGCTGCCATTTCCGTACAAGATAAAAAGTATTTTTTATTTTGCGAATTGAAGTTCGATTCTGACTGTCAGGTTATCCATTGCGAACATCTCCGATACTAATTACTTTCTGAGAAGCAACCACGTACTTTCACTGATATTTTGTTGATCTACAGTGCACCATAGCGACCAGTGATCTAGTTAACATTTTCACTCCCAAATTCGCATGTCGTCCTGGAACTGTTAGACAAGCTCATAGAAAACCCTAGCACGTAGACGCAGATTTTTGAACTGGCAACTGAAGAATGCCACATTATATACATTAGCCATCTCTGTCTGCTTTTGGCGAATGGCGCTCAGTGTGTATCAAAATATATTGTATCTGGATGGACAGTTTATTATCTACCATTACCGTCGTCTGAACTGCCATCGCTACAATTGATTGCCCTATACTAATCAAATAACCATTTTAATGCGAAATCACCACAATGCCTTGGTTTTATGCGTTAGGTAGAATTACTGCAAATCTCTTGGATGGACGTCTTCATTTGATCACGTTATCATTGTGTTTATTTAAATTGATGTCAGCGTATTAGGATGTACACGAGGACACATGCACGGAAGAATCTATCCTACATGGTAATCAACAGGAATTCGGTGATCCTCTCAATGAAGCTTGTTAACTCAGAATACCGAGTGCCCTCGGAGGTCCAATAAACAACACCACTAAAACAAATAGAAAACGTGTTTGTGAAAGCTAATGGCCGTATTTATAAAGTGACTGATGGACATTTGAAGACCAATAGATTTGTGTTTTTTCTGTTTGTTTGCATACGATCGATTTATACAAGCTACCCTTACACTCCTATTTTACTATAGGAAACAGTTGTATTGTGGGATTAAGTACATATTTCAATCAAGAATGACTTGAATTACACTGTTGTAGACCAAAAGCTCATTCCATCAGACACGGGTGCTCTTTAGACTCCCAATTGTTTTTAAAAAATATTTTATTCTCTGTTTCGGATACTGAGAGTCTGTTCTCAATTCAGTATCTATCAGTTTTGAGAATTTATGCTTAATTTCCCTCTGCCAAATCTAAATATATTCTTACAGATGTATAGCGCAGTTTTGACAAACAAAATGAATCTTTAGAAAATGCTGTGTTACAATCACAATCACAAAATCAGGATGACACAACTGATGGTCAAATGTATGTTAGTCGTAGATCAGTATTTCTACCGTTCAAAATATTTATTAAATCATTCTCGGAATGTTTGCTCATGTTAAAACGTACCATTTAAGTAGACACTTTTACCGAGTGTAGTTATTAATCCTGGCAATGCTGTTATTGCAGAAATAAGACCACAGTTTAAATTTACTGGCTGATACGGTCATAAAGTCCAATTTTGCTTCTTGGTTATCTCCCAGTAATAGCCAATAAATTTTATCGATAATATTTCGTGAAATTTCCCTGTCCACCTTTGTATCATGGTAATTTTAAGACAGATCTACTCCAACCCACTTTTCTCTCTGTTCGCCTTGGAATTATGTTAATTTGGTAACAGTTCTCTTCCAGCTAATTTTTCTATGATCAATTGGAATCATATAATGTGACAGTTCTCTTCTAGCCCACTGTTCTCTCTGTCGCCTTGAACTCCTGTTTATTGTGTGATAGTTTTTTTTCCAACCCACTTTTTCTCTGTTCATCCTGGAATTATGTTAATTTTGGGACAGTTTTCTTCCAACCCATTTTGTGTCTGTTCTCCCTGTAATAACGTTAATTTTGTGACAGTTTTATTCCAACCCTCTTTCTCTGTTTACCTTGGACTCATGATAATTATGTGACAGTACTCTTCCAACCCTCTTTCCAGCGTTCATCTTGGAATCGTGTTAGTTTTGTGACAGCTCTGTTCCATATCACTTTTTCTCTCTGTTCACCTTAGACTCATGTTAAATGTATGACAGTTCTCTTCCAACCCACTTTCTCTCTCTGCTCACCTTAGACTCATGTTTAGTTTGTGACAATTTTCTTCCAACCCAATTTTTCTCTCTGTTTGCCTTATGATCATGTTAATTGTATCACAGTTCTCTTTCAACTAACTTTTTAGCTCGCCTGTACGAAGTAAGGTGAGCTTATGTCATACCCCTGGCGTCGGCGTCAGCGTCAGCCATGTTTAGGCTACTATTATAATAATGAAATGTATCGAGGGAATTTTTCTGAAAATTTACATACAGTTTGCCTGACTGTAAAGGAAGACGTTATAAAAATTATATGGAATTCTGTGAATATTAATTATGCTAATTAGGTGAAATTGTTTTTTAAAAATAGCGGACAATTTGCGTTAAGCACTATATAGCCAAATTGAATAGCCCGATTTTACTAAAATTTGGGGTAAATTTTTCCACAACATGAGAGGAGAAGGATATTATCTGGTCAGCTAATTATATGGATATTAATTACTTTAACGAGCTTTTCAATTAACATTCCGTTAAACACCATATCTCCAAAATGAATAGCTCATTCGTTCTAAAATTTTATCACATGTAAATGTCACACAACGTGAGAGGGAGGGATATTATCTGTTCAGATTATTATATGCATATTAATTACTTTAACGAGCTTTTCCATTAAATTTGCGTTAAACACCATAACTCCAAATTGAATAACCCAATTGTCTTAAAATTTTGGGCAAATGTCACACAACATGGGGGGAGACGGATATTTTCAGTTCAGCTAAATACATGCATATTATTTACTTTAACGGGCTTAGAGATATTAAATCATTTTGCATTTTTATTCCTCTGTCGACCAACAGGTATATGAGTGAGTCACAACATTTGGCTCCAGCAATCGTGGGGGTGGTTTCAAACAAACAAACATCCAACCCCCTTTTTCTCTGTTCACATTGGACTCGTATTCATTGTTTGCCAGTTTTCTTCTTACACCATTTTTCTGTTAACCTTGAACTCAAGCTTATTTTGTGACAGTTCTCATCCAACCCAATTTATTTCTGTTCACCTCGGGGTTATGTTAATTGTGTGACTGTTCTCCAACCCAATTTATTTCTGTTCACCTCGGGGTTATGTTAATTGTGTGACTGTTTTCCAACCCTATTTTCTCTCTTTTCACCTTATACTAATTTCAACTGTGACAATTTGCTTTCAATCTTCTTTTTGGACCGCGGCCGTGGCCTAGTGGCCTAGTGTAAGCAAACAATCCAACCCTCTTTTTCTCTGTTCACATTGGACTCGTGTTAATTGAGTGACAATTCAATGCCAACACCCTTTTGCTGTTCACCCTGGACTCGAGTTAATTTTGTGACAGTCGTCTTCCAACCCACTTTACCTCTATTCTCCTTGTCAGCTTGTTAATTGTGTGATAGTTTCCTTCAACATATTTTTTTCCTGTTCACCTTGGACTCCTTTCAATTGTTTGACAGTTTTCTTCCAACCCACTTTTTCTCTGTTCACCTTAGACTCATGTTATTTGTACGATAAATCTCTTCCAACCTACTTTATTGTGTGACAGTTCTCTATCCACCAATTTAATTAGAGGAAACAGTATAACAACAACAACACAAATTGTATCCGTGATATAATCGGATGATGTCCAGGCCCTATTCACTTCTGGTCGAAAATGAACTAGAGCGCTGTCCATTATGCTTGTACTTAATGTGGTGGCTATGAGTTATGAGACCAGAAGGCGGCACCCCTATGCGAAATTGCATTGAGGCTCTAAGGCTAGCTAGAGAAATCTACGATGTCAATTTAATTTAAATATATGCAACATTACCGATATATAGATATAGTTTAATCATCTCTATAAAATAACAAGGTACACCAATTTTGCAACAACATTTCGAAGCCGACAACTCGAAATGTTAAAGGCATCACACATTTTAATACTGGCATATATTGACGACGTACGTTTGCAACGGGACGTTGCAATGTTGTCGTAATGTCTATCAGAAAAAATGCAGTAAAATTATATTATCGTAATTTATCGTTACTCCATCTCCATTGAAATAACCGCTTTTCTGCAGTGGATCCAGGATCACCCCAGTAATCGATGGTTTGTGTTACAGCTGACTGGTGGGAGTTATAACCCGTCTATAAACTTTATTAACTCCTTTGAAATAACCGCTTTTCTGGATCCTGGATCACTCCAGTAATCGATAGTTTGTGTTACAGCTGACTGGTTGGAGTTATAACCCGTCTATAAACTTTATTAACTCCATTGAAATAACTGCTTTTCTACAGTGGATCCTGGATCCCCCCAGTAATCGATGGTTTGTGTTACAGCTGACTGGTTGGAGTTATAACCCGTCTATAAACTTTATTAACTCCATTGAAATAACCGCTTTTCTACAGTGGATCCTGGATCACCCCAGTAATCGACAGTTTGTGTTACAGCTGACTGGTTTGAGTTATAACCCGTCTATAAACTTTATTAACTCCATTGAAATAACTGCTTTTCTACAGTGGATCCTGGATCACCCCAGTAATCGATAGTTTGTGTTACAGCTGACTGGTTGGAGTTATAACCCGTCTATAAACTTATAACCGCTTTTCTACAGCGGATCATGGATCCCCCCAGTAATCGATAGTTTGTGTTACAGCTGACTGGTTGGAGTTATAACCCTTCTATAAACTTTATTAACTCCATTGAAATAACTGCTTTTCTACAGTAGATCTTGGATCACCCAAGCAATCGACAGTTTGTGGTACAGCTGGTTGGTTGGAGTTTAACCCCGTCCATAAACTTTGTTCGCGTCTCCATTTGTACGCCACACAGAATCGATTTATGATCAAAAGTTACATAATTCAGCCAATTTGAGGATGCATACATGTAGAGATAGCATAATTTGTGGTTTATGACTTACTAACGTGTAACGTGTATCAAGCTAATTTAAAAATATTCCAAATGCCTAGAGACAGAGAGGGCATTATATTAAAACCCATTTGCACATATACCAAAATATGTAATATCATATATTTGTATATGCTTGATAGCGTAAGTATTTTTGTTTTATATTTGTACTTTTTGCATATAATATAATATATTTCTTCGAAGAATAGTATCGTACTCGTATATAAAAGGAGTTAATAAAAATAGTCTTCCGTTATGGTAACCTTCGAGCCCGCCGAAACCGTATTAGCGAAGATTGGTTTTTAAGGTGGATCAGCAAATTGATGTCAGATATGCCTATACCAAATAAGTCAAGCAAAGTGACGATAATGGCCGAAAGATTCTGATACATACAGTAAATCACAACCTTAAACACTTAAAGTAGACTGATATTGGCTCAACTCAGACACACCAGTCAAACTGGTCTATAGTCAAATTACAACTGACGCCGATTTTATGGGACAGTCGATTTCTTCCAATTTTATGATGACTTTATGGGAACAAGAAGGTCCTTTTGACATAACAGCAACACCAACAGTATGCTTTTTGGACCTTTATTACTGTTTTGAATAGGAATCGTATTCTATTTCTCGCATCTTTAACCCATCAGATTCGCTATTCCTTCTGAACATTTATTAAAGACGTATCAAATTGATCACCAAATCCCGCTTAAACTATCTAATGGAGGTCTTTCACATGCATCTGAAGAATGTCACGTACCAGGTAAGAAAGATACGGAGAGATAACCGAAAGATTCGAAGAATGTATCGTTTATCACACACTCATATTATCCTGTAACTTTTCAAGAATTCACACCAATTTTAGTTATTAATAATCTGAAAATATCGAGGAATAGTCAAAAGTAACTGCTGTAATCTATTTGGAGAGCATTACAATTTTTAAAGAAGTTTGGTGATCCTTTTTGACGGTAATAAAGACATATACCACGTTTGCAGCGCAGCACACACTGTCATGGGTTTTTGTTGTTGTTGCACAGTGACACGCGGTCTTGCAGGTTGGAGAAAAAAATTCCCTGTCTCACATATTAGGTTTTTGTGGTGGTTGAAACTGTGAACTGTTAACCTCCATTTATAACACAGCAAAAACACCACACTTGTCGGTTAGTTTTCTACACTGATGATTGGAGAATGCCATGTTGTTCATATCTACGATTAATCTCTACACTGATGGCTTCAGAATGCCATGCTGCTCAAGTATACGATTACTTTCCACACTGATGGCTCCATGCAGAAAGTCATGTTGTTCATATCTACGATTACTCTCTACACTGATGGCTCCAGAATGTCATGCTGTTCATATCTACGATTAATCTCTACACTGATGGCTTCAGAATGCCATGCTGCTCAAGTCTACGATTACTCTCCACACTTATGGCTCCAGAATGTCATGCTGTTTATTACGATTACTCTCTATACTGATGGCTCCAGAATGCCATGCTGTTAATATCTATAATTACTCTCTACACTGATGGATGGAGAATGCCATGTTGTTAATATCTACGATTACTATCTACGATGATGGCTCCAGAATGCCATGCTGTTAATATCTACGATTACTCTCTACACTGATGGTTCCAGAATGCCATGCTGTTAATATCTATAATTACTGTCTACACTGATGGCTGGAGAATGCCATGTTGTTAATATCTACGATTGCTCTCCACTCTGATGGCCCCAGAATGTCATGCTGTTCATATCTATGATTACTCTCTACAACGATGGCTTCAGAATGCCATGCTGTTAATATCTATAATTACTCTCTACACTGATGGCTGGAGAATGTCATGTTGTTAATATCTACCATTACTCTCTACACTGATGGCTCCAGAATGTCATGCTGCTAAAATCTACAATTACTCTCCACACTGATGTCTCCAGAATGCCATGCTGTTAATATCTACGATTGCTCTACACTGAGGGCTCCAGAATGCCATGCTGTTAATATCTGTAATTACTCTGTACACTGATGGCTGGAGAATGCCATGTTGTTAATATCTACGATTACTCTCTACACTGATGGATCCAGAATGTCATACTGTTCAAATCTACGATATCTCTCCACACTGATGGCTCCATAATGCCATGTTGTTAATATCTACGATTACTGTCCCCATTGGTGGCTCCAGAATGTCATGCTGCTCAAATCTACGATTACTCTCCACACTGATGGCTCCAGAATGCCATGCTGTTAATATCTACGATTACTCTCTACATTGATGGCTCCAGAATGCCATGTTGTTAATATCTACGATTACTATCTACACTGATGGCTCCAGAATGCCATGTTGTTCATATCTACGATTACTATCTACACTGATGGCTTCAGAATTCCATTATGTTAATATCTACGATTACTCTCTACACTGATGGCTCCAGAATGCCATGCTGGTAATATCTACGATTACTATCTACACTGATGGCTCCAGAATGTCATGCTGTTAATATCTACGATTATTCTCTACACTGATGGGTCCAGAATGCCATGCTGTTAATATCTACGGTTACTCTCTACACTGATGGCTGGAGAATGCCATGTTGTTAATATCTACAATTACTCTCTACACTCATGGCTCCATAATGCCATGCTGTTAATATCTACGGTTACTCTCTACACTGATGGCTGGAGAATGCCATGCTGTTAATATCTACGATTAATCTCTACGCTGATGGGTCCAGAATGCCATGCTGTTAATATCTATGGTTACTCTCTACACTGATGGCTGGAGAATGCCATGTTGTTAATATCTACAATTACTCTCTACACTCATGGCTCCAGAATGCCATGCTGTTAATATCTACGGTTACTCTCTACACTGATGGCTGGAAATGCCATGCTGTTAATATCTACGATTACTCTCTACACTGATGGCTCCAGAATGCCATGCTGTTAATATCTACGATTACACTTCTAAGTAATCTATTTCACCAGTTACTTTTCGCAATATCTTAATTATAATGTGTATACAGAAATACCGTTTGCATATATTCTCTATGATTCCGCGTTTAAATATTATCCACATTAACAATTAAAATAATTTTTGTCAATAAAAGTAATTTAGGAACGGTTCGTTATCTTAACACCCCTCATATATAACATAACGGCTTATTTCCGATAAATTGCAACAACAGAAAAGTTGTCAAGAGTTGTCGTCAGTCAAAAAAAAAATATATCGAACGGTAAAATGTCATGTTTAAAATGAGCTTAAAATAAAGAAAGTGTTTGTCGAGCGACGATTTATGAAAGTGGCGCGTTGTCAGCATACATGTTTTGAAAGATAGTTGTTTGATTAGCGTCATCTTCTTGAAGTTTAGTCTTGAAAGTGTACTGGAAATGTTCCAATTTAGACAGGGGGTATTACACATGAATCCTTTATTTGAATTTAAGACACATTTGTGCCTCCGTGAATTATTATCCCTGATATTGAATAAAATATTAAATGTGGACAATACGGACCATAGTATGTTTACTCTGGGGTTAACGGGTATTGTAGATAAGTATGGAATTTCATACTGAATCCAGCATATCGTTATCGTTTCGCTATTTCATCTCTGATAAAATTACTAGCCTGTTAAAGTGGAATCTAGATCAACTTTAGTGATCAATTATTTATGTAAGTTAAGGAAATGCATGGGATACAAATCAGGCGGTAATAACTAGCTTATCGACTTTATTACTGTATACGTCACGCTGAATCGATTTACGATAAAAAGTTACATAAGAACGGTGATAAAAACCCCAAATGCCTGGAGCAAAGAGTTTCGTTTGGAAAGGCTTCATGTAGTATTTACTACTACATTCATGTTGAATGACCAAGAAGTGTACAGCCCTTTGGCACAAGCAATTTATTGATTTGCTGTAAAAACAATAAACATTTATGCCTATTCTAACATATTCGTACATTAATTTATTTTTTCCAAAACGCATAAGCTAATCTTTTATACACCGTTTTTGCATCCATCAGCATCCAAATGGTTAACCAAATATGAGCACAGCAGACAAGAAAACTGATGCCGCTATATGGTATGGTTGAGAGAGGGGGGTTGGGAGAGAGGGGGAGAGTAAGGGATCGAGTTGCTGGGTGATAACAAAACTGTTTTTCCTAAGATACATGTTCTGGCTAAATTGTTTTACGGCACATCAAAGTTTTCTAATAAATAAATAAAATTGTTTATATTTCTTGGTTGATTTAGCGATGTGTGACAGACGAAATACAAATCAAGCAGTAGACATTTGTCTAAAATAATGTTCCAAAATAATTTCTTCTCGTGAAACTTTCTTATGAGACTTTTAAAAATCCAAGTTTACGTATATTTACAGTTCCATTCAAGGCAGCAACAGAAGTACCAATTTTCTACACGTTGGCAGATTCCTATTCTTTAGTCTCCAGACATTACCCAGCTACAGCCATGTACACATGTGACTGCACCAATTCATGTATAACTTTAACAAGAAGTAAGAGCGTATTGCCGATGAATTTCTTATTATCGACGACGTATAGATGGGTTCCAAACAATTTAAACCAGAACAAAATTGCCCCATACATAAGAAGACATTTTATATGGTTTATGTGTATTTAAATGGTCTTCTAAAATGGTGTTCAAAGAGCAACTATGTAATCAATATTTTGTATTACAGCTAACGGCTTGGAATAAAAAAACGACTTGAGTAATAATCCGCCTATTAACTTTATTCCTGTCTACGTCAGTCTGAATCGATTTACGATGAAAAGTTACATAAGATGCGTGATGAAAATGTCAAACTGCGCTCAGCCAAGAACTAGGCATAAAAGAGGCAAGGTTTGTGTTATTGGGACTTATTCATCTGAAATGTTTTTATAAACTACTACCTAATTCTTCTAATATACACAAAGGCGTCAGCTAATGTTCACATCTGCTGTTTGGCAGAGAACCAAAGATAGACAAACAAAGCCAACGTATTTGTACTAAGTTCAAGATATGATTTTATGGCGAATTAAACCACAGATTTGGGAATATATGTGTTTCCCAAATGCACTGGATCCTGGCAGTGTAGATTTTACATCGACAGTGAAATCCCTAACATATAAAAAGAAATAAAAACATTTATTGGTTCAAACTATCTTTTCCTAGACATCTTTGCGGAGTTCACTTGTGTGCAGTTCAGTTCATGACGAGAACGACACAACAAACAGCTGATACAGACTTCTTTTGCAAACAAATCAGACAGCTTTGTGTTTTTCTGGTTCCCATTTATCACAGAAGCTGTGTCTCGGTGCATCCGAAAAAGGCACTCGTGTCGACAATACAAGTGTGTGTTTGTGAGATTACAATCGACGTGGTGCAAAGGAGTTTTAGATAACTCGTCTCTAGGTTTTTGTCCCATAACTGTTTAATTTATTCTTTGGGAACGTTACCACTGATCAGTATTGTTTGTTTATGTGTTTGCTCGGAGTTGTACATCGTACTTCAGTTTTTTTCCACTTATGTAAAAGTTTGCCGGCACAACCGGGTGAGAAAACTATAACCTCGATGTCACCGACAACAATAAAGGCAAGACAGGACCCCCACAAGGCGTAATAGAGACGTACGAACATATTGGCATATGCGACCTCCGAGGCATCAGTAAGCTTCCTCCAGCCGGTCGCTCTGTGGGTTAGGAGTCTAAATGGAGACAATACTGCACGTCTCTCCCATAAAATGATTACACCTTCATGCCGTTTCGCGTCAATATACCCCAATTTTTTATTAAATATTTAAACCATTTGATATTGTTCCTACGCATATTTGAGTCCCACTGTTTTGAGCGTTTTTACTGAGTCTCCTTCATTGTGCAGCTGTCAAGTATACGAAGCACTCGCACGAACTGGTTCGAACAACCGCTGGGCTGGTGTTAACAAGGTTTCTTCTCTCCTTTCCATCGCATTTAAGTACGGCAGAGTGGGAAATGGACAATATGTTATCGTATAAGTGAAATTCCTTTGAATAGGACGTTAAACACAAATCAAATGTGGTGTAAAACCCGAGAAGAGACATTGAAGTTTTCTGCATCAGCCCTTTACATTTGAATGGGAGAAACGTTAATTGGAAATGTGAAGACAACATATTTACAAAGGCAACAAACAGAAAAGAGTAAAAGTAATAATAAATACCAAATAGAATTGCTAAAAAAAATGACTGTAAGTGCTGCCCCGTGGAATAAAACTGTCTTCCATCATTCTGTTACCTGACGATTAAAGTGACATCTCTTGGGACAAACAACAAGTCTCTCAATATCAAATTATTCTGATGTTACTTGAATAAACCTTAATTGTAGACAAGTATGAGAGTTTGTCTTGATCCGACGCGTGTCCACTGGGAATTTCAATAACTACAGCAATACACGGGATTGCAGCTCCCAGAATGAGCCCCACTTACTTCCGTTTGAAACGCAAACCAGCCATTTATGGTCAACTGGGTTAAGCTGAAGGAAAGGCAACTTCAGTTTGGAACGCAACAACGCCATCCATGGTTAACTGTAAACCCGTGTATGGGCCTGTCATTTGAAAATGTCTTGAAATTCTGAAAATAAAAACACTTGTACGTGTAATAAACCTATACGAAACGATATTGATGGATTTTAGCAAGTAATACCATCGAAATTAATTCTATTAAAATGGGTTGATAAAAGCTTATTCAATGAAAGGGGACACTAAAAGATTGCTGTGAAGACGAACACATTTTCAGGTCATTGAAGCTATCCAAATACACTGTTTAACTGTCAATTGGGTCCAGCTCAAAGCAAGACAGCTTCGGTTTTGAACCCATGTACATGGCCAACCCGTGCATTAAGAGAGAATTAACAAATTGGCAAAAGATATAACGATAACACGTTTTTAATCAACGTTAGCTCTGTGGCTTGGAAATATACAGGAAAGCTTAAAAACGATACGTCCTCCGAATAAATTCAGGAGTTTAGTAGTTCACATCAATCCCCTTCTAGATGTAAGTTAAAGTAGCTATATTTAGTTTCATTTCACGTGTGTGTTATAAATCATTATTCCTTTCTGTAAGTTGTGGAATGATGTCATACTCAACGGGTGCAGTTAAAATGTCCGTGAAATTGGAATTCCGGAGACAGAGATGTATTTGTAGAAGGCGATAGACCATAAAAGAGAGAAAGTTACACGAAACGTACGTTAATTACGGGCTCGCTATTATCGAGACAAAAATGAGATTCACTACTTAAATACCACTGAAAATGTAATATAAACGGCTTCTGTCGGAGCCTAATGCTGCGTATGCTTTACTTAATGAAGGATTTAATCGCTTCCTTTCAGTGCTAAAGTTTATTTAGTGTGTAGCAATTTTGACACGAGGTAAAAACAGAAATAAATACGCACACAATACTAATATCTATTTTGCCTTAAGGTCGATTTTATTAGGGTGATCATCGATTTTGTTGAAATTTCTTTTTCTATTGCAAAAATGTGAAAAATGTTTACAATGAACACCAGATGATACATATCATATGTTTTCAAACTGATTAGTCTCAAAACCTGACGAAACCTAGTTATGTCCCTATAAAAATAAAATATAATCAATGCAAATAATTAGAACTAACACACTGGCATGCTTTTTTCCTGAAAATAAACATTACTATAATTGTTACAAAATCTATTTTCGCCTTATATCTGCTGTTACAGCTTCAAAATAATAATTTCAAAATACCTTAAAATGATGCTTAAAGCTCACAATGGTTGGAAGTTTTCAACAGATGGAGGTAAAATATTGATCACATAAGGTCATAACCTGGTGAACATTTACATCGTGATGAATATTTGTAAATACCATTTAGTAACGGTTGTCAATGAGGTTTCACAGGGTTAACCCCGTGTCACTGCAAAACAAATTCCTATATAGGAATAATTGTGCTGAAACCAATCTACGTAAGCTTCTAAGTATGCACTTGTTTCTCTCAACTGAAATACACTGTATTTCTTCATACCTCTCTCTTAAAGTGCTTAAGAACGTCCAACAACACAAGTTAAATTTATCGAAACGTTTTGAAGCACAAAATGATGACAATAATTGAGATCCACATGCTACCTTCACTGTAACTCAACAAGTACTTATTGCACTCAAATGATATTCTCCACTCTTGGACAGCAGCAAAGTCATGTGATACTTCAAGCAGAGTACCGTTAGTTGACTGCTTATCACACATTCGTATCAACAAAACAGGGTTGAACACAGTCGT
>JAVFBW010128710.1:0-14018 GCA_034783835.1 Mopalia ciliata
GAGTACCCAGCAGGACAGTCACAATAATCAGATCCAGGGATATACTTACCCTGGCAGTCTGTTTGGTTTGTGCTGAGTGAGTATCCTTGAGGACAGTCACAATAATAAGATCCAGGGATATACTTACCCTGACAGTCTGTTCGGTTTGTGTCCAATGAGTATCCATCAGGACAGTCACAATAATAAGATCCAGGGATATTTTTACACACAGATATGCCACGGCAGTTGTTCTCACCTCCACATTCATCTACATCTGTCAAAAAGAGGGTTGTGGTTATTGGGAGACTTTCATTAAGAGGTATTATATAGTAAAACTACATTGACTGCATGTGAGCCTTTGCAGATCAGACAATATAGTATTGGGCTGTGCTGCCATTAATCTTGGATTAGTTTCGACAGAGGTTTAAATATCTTGCTCTCCATTTTCAAACTCTCCATTTAAAGACATATACAGTATGAAATAGATGGAAACACAATTTTATATAGATGAAACAGTAACGAGTTTCTGTCACTGAAAAAACATTTTGGTGTTACCTGTGTGGTTTGGAACAGTTGTAAAAAAATTGGAAAAATATAAGCAGCTTTTGCAAACTAAATTTTCAATACCATTTAATTGCTGTTGTGAATGATGCAAATGAACTGGATGTATTTATTGTATTATCTCTTTGATGTTAACCAGAGTGCCTAGTAGTCACTTTACATAAACATGTCAACAACAACAACACAGTAGTGTCATACTAAGCATGGACACAACAGTAAACCCATAAATGTGATATTAGGTTATTAGCAGTCATTCTGTGATTCAACTCAATAAAGAAAAGCTAAAACTATTTTTTGCCCAAAACAGTTAAATGTAGCTGGTGTATCGACCCCAAACCAGGAAATTACGGGATTTACCTTGACATCTGCCTGCTTCACTGAACATCTGGTCAGCCTGACAGGTGATTGTGGAGGGACCGATGAGAGTGAACCCGGAGTTACATGTCAGTGAAACTTTGTCATTGTAGAACGCGTTTGTGATATCGGAAAGGACTCCATTTAGTAGGCTCTCTGGTAAGGGGCACTGTACTCCTAACAACAAACAAACACATACCATAAATATACATCACAAATTGCCTCCTAGACTTTATTTTGAACAAGAGATGATACATCTGTCTACATTTTTCGACATCCATGTTACAGGGTGATAAATCTAAAAAAATAACTTTCTAATAATCAGAAAACTGAAATTTCATTTAATTTTCATTTACAAATGATCCAATCTTTTCATTATTGATTTTCCCACATGAGCATAAAACTTACTGATACAAGATGGTAGATCATCAGACCAGGTGTTATCTGATTGACAAACTTACTGATACAAGATGGTGGATCATCAGACCAGGTGTTATCTGATTGATAAACTTACTGATACAAGATGGTAGATCATCAGACCAGGTGTTATCTGATTGATAAACTTACTGATACAAGATGGTGGATCATCAGACCAGGTGTTATCTGATTGACAAACTTACTGATACAAGATGGTGGATCATCAGACCAGGTGTTATTCGATTGACAAAAAAGGCGATCAGCTCCCAGGATTTCATAGCCCACTTCACAACTGAATGTTAATATCGTAGAATAGGTTGTCCCGTCTCCACTCACAATACCATTAGCAACCCCTGGTAGGTCTGGACATACAGCAGCTGACACATGCACCAAGAGAAAGAAAATTTAATCATATCTAAGTTTATAAAGAACTTTAACCTCAAAACCTTGATCTTAAGAAGTGTGGAAGTAATACTCAAAATCATATCAAGACTGGGTGGGTTTATATTTTTTGTTTACAAACATAAATCAAATATTGCAGCTCAAGTTATTCGACATAGACATATAAGTTTTAAGTTCACCAAAACCTGTTTTGTCATTAGTGTACTTTTTCCTCATAAGAAACTAATTGTCATTAGCACCCTGCAGTGATCTTGAGCGTTTTGCCGACCGTGACGAGCGTTATGACAATCCTAACGAGTTATTGATACCTGGATAAAACAAAAATGCACCTTTACGTCTTAAAGTTTATTACTCAAATCAATCAATCCAAAGTTTACCTGTGCATTCAGGTGTGTTTGACCAGGTAGAATCAGACTGACAGGTAATGTTATCAGATGAGGAGAGGCTGTAGCCGTCAAAACAGCTGTAAATCACCTCACTCTGGTATATCACACCCGTGGAAGACTCGATATAGCCATTCTCCAGTATTGGTGGAAATCCACAATATACAGCTGAAGTCAAAACAGTGGTGAAAAATATTGTTACAAACAGACAATAAAACACAGACAAGTGAAATTTAAAAAAAATTTATCCTTGATACTTAATTTACTCCACAAATAAGTACATTTATTTGTTGATCTTGTCTTAAGCTAAAATCTGATCACAGTTAAACCAGATCTATATCAGTTCCTCAATTCTTTATTGTCAATAGAGGTAGATCTGATAAAACTGATTTCAAACGGCATTGATTGCCTTACCAATCACAGAGCAGCTTCCTAACCACTGGGGATACTACTGTGCCTACCCTGAAAACAAGCTGAGAAACTTTGTTGATTGCAGTCTCATGTCATCTGGCATTTAAGTGAACTATTGAGAGAGTACATACCCTGGATGAATCGTGAAATGTTGTTTACTATTTGTGTAGGATTATTTCAAACAAACATATCCACAACACAAAACATGGCAGCTAATAGTAGACTCATATTGCTCTGAAGGGAGGTAATTTTACATTTGAAAGAGGGACCCCCTCAGTCTGTTGTCACAACATTTGAAATAGTGGCAATTTTACAATGTGTCCCACAAAATTATCAATTGTGATGTTACCAACAATGCCTTGAATTAAGATCATTTTGGGGTCAGAGGACTGCATGCAACGCTCCTTTTATGACATTTCTGGTCTCCCATTGAGAACTGATTTGAACCAGATTGATGCCTACATTATAAAGTCAGACAACTTCAACTCTAACCTCTATTCCAGGTTAACTTTTCTTAATAATAATACAAAGAATCATTTAAATAGTTTTCATTTGAGCCAAAAAAGTCTTCCTTTTTTAATTGTAGTTTAAGTAAAAATCAAAACCAATTCTGTAACCATTTATGGACAAAAAAAAAAAATGATATGATAATTACGTTCACAGCTGGGTATTACATCAATGCTCCATTCTCCACCAAAAAGACACTCCATTTGTATCGATTTAACCCCCACTCCATACAGCTCCAGATTAAAATGATAACCAGCTTTACAGCTCAGATTGAACTTTGACCTGTATTCTGTCCTATCCATCGGTGGAATAATTACAGTTTGGGAATTAAACCAATGCTTTGCACAATCTAAAACAAAACAAGACACACATAACAGAATACCATGGCAGGCCTTATTTTTTTCAAAACTTTGCGTTACCGATCAACCATTTGTGCGAATTAAAACCCATGTAACCTATCGTTTGGTTACTTGAAAAACATTTGTGCTAACAATCGTTCTCGTATGTAGGTTACCGGTAGGTAAATATACAGTGAGATTACCCTGAAATGGACCATGATATACTGCATAAACGGTTATAACTGGTACAAATCCTTGTTTACTGATTTTAATCAAATATCATTCACAAATAAAGCTTCCAATACCAGTAGACCAGCCTGGGAATGCTCGGTGGGTGGGTTAAACAAGTCTCGACTGTCATAATATAGTAATGATGTTGTTGTTGTTTCAGTAGCATGTGGTAAGCTGTCTGAGTGGCTTAAGACGAAGAGTTAATCCGGTCATTGCCAGAGCAAATCAAGGCACATGAGGTGCGGTTAATTTAAACTTTTTACAAAATTATCTAAATTAAACCTGTTGGGCTTAGTTTATTGTTTATTGTCTATCGTAAAAAATATTTTTGTGAAAACACACTGATTGATTACAAGAGCTTATGACAGGAGACTTTCTTAATCTATCCAGAGTTTTACCTTTAATTACACATAAACTGCAAACACTATAATGGTGTTGTCATTTAGTGTTTTTGTATCGAAGACACCAAAGAATTCAAAAAGCAAGGTTTTTGCTCAGGTGTGAACATACCTTGTGAATAAAAAAGTTTAAATCCCTTTGATGTATTTTTATAGTTGGTGTTTAGTTGCAGATAGTCTTGGTTCATCACACGGATAGGAGTGGTTTGAGGAGCAGACAAGTTGAGCTCCTGTGATGAGGTTACAAACTGAAACAATACAAAAAAATTAGGTTACAAATGTACCTATAGACCACTAGAAATGCTTATGGAAAATATTGCTCAGGTACTAACCAATTAAAGAAGTTACAAGTACTTATTTATTACTTTTGTACAAACAATTGAAAGTCAAGTTTTTTTCTTTAATCCGTTGTGAAATGTTCACATAACCTTTGGATGAGCAGACCCCCATGCTGCATGATCACAATTATCAGATAGTAAGAGATATACAGCTATCATAAAACTCAGAGCTAACATTTTGCTTTGGATCACCTACAAAACCTGTAAACATTACTGAACTATTAGGAAGACTGAGTGGTCAAAGTGAGCAGCATATACTGCTCTACTTCTGATCTAGAATCTGTTCAATCTAAGAAAGTGTTGTACAAAATAATAAAAACACTGGATCACCTTGTCTGGAATTGACTAATGTTGCCAAATCAAAGACCTACGGCCTGGCTTTTCTAACTTCAGTTCAGATGGCTATGGGACAAATGCATTCAGTTAGCTCATCACAACAGTACAGTGCCAAATAACATTCCCAAATGTAATGTTTCAGTAAATCTCACATTACCTTAAGGAGAGACAACTTGAGCCCTTTGGTGGAGTTAAGCTTGAAGTACTGTTTTGACTTACTTTCAAACTGTCCTTGTCTCGGATGTCTACTTGATCAACATAAAGGGTTACATCAAATTGAGAATCGATGGTGTATGTACAGGTCTGATAATTTGGATAATCCTCATGATAGTTACCAGGGGAGGTAATTACAGCAGAGTATGACGTGAATGTCACATTACAACCTGAAGTGAGAAGCATATAGTTACACCAAAAGCAGTCATATATATATAGTCTACATAATGTTAGACTGCACAGTTTACTGCAAATTGGTTAAATCATGTGAAATAAATGATCCTGTAATAGTGATGTTAACACTGATATAAATTGTAAACTCCATCAAGACCCTCTGTCTAGGAAAATTATATAATAATGAATGAATACAGAGTTTTAGATTGAGCGTGGGATTCGTCATATGTTTTTCATTAGACCAGAAAACCCATACTAAACCAAACCCCCACGAGCACATTTCATGGTCTTAGCTGAGACCGGTCCATCTGTCCTTTTCGACAGGTAGATTTCTAAAAATGCTCAGTTAAAATGACAGGTAGAAATTCTGAAGTTTAGTATGGGAAAGATAGTCCAAATTACTCCAAATTACATGATTTTCAATCATAGCTAAGACATTGTGCAACAATTTCACCTGACTACTTCATCGCAATGTCATTTAGAGAGTTGTAGTATACCACATAGCATCCTCAAGACATTGTTTAACAATTTCACCTGACTACTTCATCGAATGTCATTTAGAGAGTTACAGTATACCACATAGCATCCTTAACACATCTGTCACATTTGATATTGCCCATGGGTACAGCACACTTTACTACCCAGGAAGCACAAGCCAACAGAAATATGCTGACAAAATCTATAAAAAAGCTCTTTCGAAAAATTGAGTGATCGCTACTGTCAACTGTTCTGAAAATCCCAAGCACATGGTTTACTTGTCATATGACGACAGATTGTCCACTACACGCTGTACACAGCCTAATTACAGTGGAAAACCCGAGAGAAAACCTCGTAAAAACCACCCCCTGCGATTGCCAGAGCCACAACATGTGACTCGCTCATATACCTGATGGTCAACAGGCGGACTCGATCCAGTGAACAGTGAATCAAAGCAGGTTCAGTTTAGGAAGCGCACTCGCTACCACTAAGCCATGGCCAATATATATTTGGAAAAAGACATGTAATTAATAAAAAGCTGAATTAAGCCATTATATAGAGAACCACATTCATCAATATTTCCATTTTAATAAGCCACGGCATATCAAATAGTCCTTTAACAAAATGAACAAGACTCTTTCTTTTTGTGTACAGAATAGATGCACTAGCACTGCTATTTCGATGGCTACAGGACTAGCTATAATTAATAGACCATTAGTCCGATGAAATGGAATCACAAACGGTGCTTAAATGTGCTGGCTGAACTATCCCCAAACTAAAATTATGTCACAGCCACGTAACATATTGAAAAGTACCTTGTTTATAGGAGAACTCCAGCATACGTTGAGTATTATAGCTATGTGTTGTCAGCTCCACCAGCAGGGTGTTTTTGGTGGAAGTGATGTACTCAGGCTGAGGAGGTGGGCGTGGCTGTTTATGGAGGACAGGTGAGTTTAAAGTCTCTCCATTTCTTATTGTCAACTCGTCACCTTCCAATAAAGTCAGCGCTATTATCTACAAAAATTTAACAATAACAAAATGAAAGGTGAGCAAAACCCACCCATTTGAAAGATTTACGAGGAATATATAAAGAAACAAGTCATTCAAGAAAGTGGCTATTTATGAATGGTGACATATACACATAGTTCCTTACTATACAATGTGCAGCACCAATAATCTGTCTGGCCACAATGAGAAGTGTGTAGAATCAGATGGACAAACAGGCCAATTTTATTGTTTGTTTGATTGGGGTTTAACGTCGTACTCAAGGGAATTTCCCTTATATGACGACTTGCCAGTCCACTAGGTGAAGGAAACCACCCTCGACACCACTGGCAACAAACAAAGACAGGACGGGACAAATACAGGACGACAACTGAACAACAGGACGCAATACAGTCACCACAAACAGATTGGCTTCCTGTTCCCCTTTTGCTCTGAGAGCACCAGGGCAACATGAAGCTCCCTCCAACCGTCCTCCCGCAGGCCAGTTTTAAGGAAGAAGTTGGGAATGCAGATGTGTCCAGTATCAACTCACAGTTTAACAAATAAAGCAAACCTGAGCTGCACATGTCAAACCATTCCACAGATAGAGCTCAGAATTGGGAAGATCGTGGAGCATGACAGTAACACTGAGCAAAGCCAGGGAAGCAGACCTTTGCACACTGCCAATATATAGTATGCTTAAATGAAACAACTTTGTGAATAATATGGAAAGTATTCATCGGTTGGTTGATCAGTGTTTTACACTGTGCTTAAGGGTATTTCACTTATATGATGGCGTTGTTTATTCCAAAAGTAATTGATACTAGTACAACCCTGAATAATTTTTGTGTACAACCCTGATAAAATGGGAGTTAATCATCTTCACTGAGTAAATACAGCATTACTACTCTTCAAACAAAATGACCTAAATCAGAAGGTAAAGCACTAAAGATAGCATATACAGTTCCCAATTGAGCAGGAGTTAGACTGAGCAGTAAGACAGACAAACTGTTTGATTGGGGTTAAAAATCGTACTCAAGGGTATTTCACTTATATGACGACATGCCAGCCCAATAGGTGAAGGAAACCACCCTTGACACCACTGGCAACAAACAAAGACAGGACGAGACAAATACAGGACAACAACAGGGCGCAATACAAACACCACAAACAGATCAGCTTCCTGTTAACCTTTAGCTCAGAGAGCACCAATGCAACAAGAAGCTCCCTCCAACCACCTGCCAGACAATTTTGAGCGAAAGCAGAGGGAGCAGACTGTATAAGCTATCACATAAAACCAGTTTGAGCTGTACATGCTTAACAATTCCAATGATGCCACTTGGAACATGGCAAGGGGGTAGAGTGGGACCTTACCATGGGAAGGAAGAATGGGACCTATTTTAAGTTTGTAAAAAAAATTTCAGTCAACTTTGAATTTAAACAAAAAAATAATTATCAAATAATACACCATTGCTATTAATGATTACATCATAGAAATACAGTCGGGCATGGTTATACGCAACTCGGTTAAACAAATAATCCGCATAAAGACAATGTCCCATAGAAACTCAAAGTACCGAACCGTTTCGTATCTAGCTCCATAAAAGCTTATATGCATATCGTTCAAAGGAATAAATCTGAGATATAAGCATAGCATCTGTGGGTTTTAACAATCCTAACATTCAATAATCGCATAAGACAACATGTTTGTAATGACCGCAGCATGCTGTTGGCTGCATTCAGACAAGTCCGATCTCGGTAGGAACCCAGCAGCGTCATTGATCCTACCGGCTTTTTTAATCGGCTGCATCTGTACCAGTACCGCCTTCTGACAATGATGTTGTCGAAGAAATAGGCGTGGCGGGACAAATCAAAATACACAATGTAAATTATTCAATTAGGCAAACGTTTTTCCTCTCTGCACAGAGACTATTGTTATTTTCGTTTTTTTTATTTTGATCAAGATATCTTGTTAGTTGACATTGTTTACTATCTCAAGCTGTACAGATAGATCGATCAGTAACCTAGTCAACACAATGCAGAGTAAAGGGAGATAACCTACTCTCCATTCCATCAACACCGTTTATCGAATAGATCGGTTTATTGAATAAAAACACCTGGAATTTTGGTTATGCAATGAAGCAGGCTCGACTGTACAATAGCAGCCAATGAAAAGATTGTCAGATAGTTTCCTCATACTGTACAATATGGTCCTGGTACATTCACACAGGTGGATCCCCAGTCTATGATAGAGGTCAATAGTTATATTCTACATATACTGAACAAGAGATAGACCATGTTGCCCATGACTTACCCTAAGAGTGACTAGCTGCTGATTGGACATGGCCCTCACCCTCCATATAAACACCTGTCGGCCAAGCTCAATTCCTTGCACAGTGATAAATTTAGGCTGAAAGTCTGCCATCATGATACTGAACTCATCATAGGGACTTGTCTCTCCTGGTATAGCACTCACTGCAGTAAAACAACTTAAACATTATGGTATTACTTTTAAAAGACACAGTTCAATATCAACTTAAGGCTACATAAGCTTCAGACTGTTTCTCCATACTTACTATACATGCAGTGTAAATGTACAATGCATGATTAGCTTTAAGAAGTCCACAATGAACCAAATGATGCAGGATAGAATATGTATTCAGTTCTCACCTGCCTGCCATTCAGCTCTGATAGAATCTCCTAATCTCTTATGAAATGTCAACAACATGTAAGGACTGTCGCTGACTACAACTATAGGTAAAGGTGTCATGTCAGGAGTCACCTTGAGAATCAGATGTGAAGAGATTTCTGTCCTTCCTCCTCCAAATATCAACAGTTCACTGACTGGAAAACCAGTATTCATTTCAGTTACCTAGATAGAAAAACCAATGTAAACATAATATGAATAATTTTTTTTTTTTACCTTTGTGCCTTACTCTGAGGGTCGTGGGTTCGATTCCCGGACGGGTTTCAACCTACAAAATTTTCTGAACTAAAATCTGTTCAAACTAAGAAAGTGTTATCCCAAAATAACGAAAATACTGTTAAACATAATATGTTTTAATGAAAAGTGTGGACTTCTGTGGAAACCAGCCTGATTATTTAGTTTACTCATCCATAAAAAGTGATCATAAATCTAACTTTGTTTGTTTGTTTGTTTGTTTGTGGTTTAATGTTCTCCTCAAGTGTATTTCCATATGACAAGGGATTCTCCACTTGATACTGCTCCTTGCCTAATTATGGTGGACAACTGAGAGAAAAGGTAGTTAAAATCCACATCATGTGACTCACTCAGATACCTGATGGTCGACAGATAGCCTCAAAACCATGAACTGTAAATGTAAGAGGATTAATAAGAGCACATGTTAGAGCTGAGCCACAGCCACTGGCCTTTAAATAGAACACCAACTTACAATTATTCTCAATCTACCTGTGTTCACCAATCTGTTGTCTAGCAAAAAGAACCACAACAAAATAATTTTTTTTGGAGTAACTTTGCTTACATTAAGTTGAATATTGGTCCCAACTGGGGCTTCAAGCAGCCAATAACAAACGCTTGCAGTCTGGTTACCGAGGGAGATTATGCCACTCATACCAAGCTGATGAAATGAACATCTGGAATCTAAAGACAATACAAAATTAGAAATAAACTTATGGCTTCCTGTTAATACAGTTCAAGTCACAAAGCATGTAAATACAGTTCAGTTCTTAAAGTAGAAATGTTTATCCCTGCTGTTTCTTCAGAAAATCACATTTAAAATCTGTCATTCTTAGTTAACACTTCTGTTGGTTACAGGTCAAAGGAATAAAAAAAAAAACAATATGTTTAAGGGGGAAGGAGGAGGGGGACTTCACAAGATCTATTAACTCAGTTTGAACCAAAAAACAACAACTACTTGATTGAATAAATGTGTCAGCTTGATGTATGATGTAATTCTCAGTATTATTTCACATGTTATAAGATAAACACTTAGCACTTACTACAGTTGATCTCATCATATAAAGCACTTACTGCAGTTGATCTCATCATATAAAGCACTTACTACAGTTGGTCTCATAATATAATGCATTTACTACAGTTGATCTCATCAAATAAAGTCCTAACTACAGTTGATCTCATCATATAAAGCACTTACTACAGTTGATCTCATCATATAAAGCACTTACTACAGTTGATCTCATAATATAAATCACTTACTACAGTTGATCTCATCATATAAAGTACTTACTACAGTTGATCTCATCATATAAAGCCCTTACTTCAGTTAATCTCATCATATAAAGTACTTACTACAGTCGATCTCATCCGACATATCCCCACAATCATCCAGGCCATCACACACCCAGTTTTGAGGGACACATGCTGCATGCGCACAGTGGAACGAGTCTACAGGAGGAGAAATACACAACTTGAGAAGAGAACTAGAAAATATCTTTATTATATTTGCAGGTCTACATGGAAATAACTATATCATTTATCTGTATTCTATTTTACCAATACTGCATAAGCTAACCTAATGATTTAAGTAAGTGTTACCTTCTGAACATGCAGGTCGTTGGCAGATAAAGGGCTGTAACTCCTGACAAGGTGCCACACTCCACAGATAGCTACCCCCATGTAAGGATGACTGACTAACATACACACAGCCTTCATCCTGACCAGGGTATCCTTGTGACCAGAATCCTTCTCTCACCAATCCACTGGAACCATCTGCCCAACTTGCCTCATGTGAGGATGATATGGACATGCCTGAATCAAAATAGACAGATAAGACAACAATTGCATATTACACTGACAGAAAAGTTATTGGATTGATTGTTGTTCATCACTTTCCTATTCTCATATTTGGTGAGCACAATAAGAGTGTGAGTGATCACAATTCTTATTCTCATCTTATGCGAGCAGAACAATAATAACGCTTTTTCTATGGGGGTAGGAAAAGTAAGTATTCGAGAATGTGATATTAAGTATAGTGAAACCGCAAGCATAATCCTTAAGGCTGTTTATCCCTGGGGTGATAATTTACATTTATTGTTTTGTACATATTATATAATAATAAAATATTAATGGGTAGTTACCTATCCAGAATGAGCTGGTTCCATTCATTGAGGCTAGTTCTCCAGCAAGCTGAGTCATCTCAAAGTCCACTAGTTTTAATAGATTTCCACCAACACTACAAAAATATTAAGAAAGCCAAATTAAAACATGCTGGGTTGATTGATTGGAATTTTAAGTCATCCTTTTTCCCTTTAATGTCATGGTTACCTATTTAATATAAGATGATGACAGGATTAACAGTTATCAAGTGGTTCTAATAACAGATTGCCTGCCAAACACCAATGGTAACAAACAGGTCCTCACCTGAGGCAGGTTTCCTGAGCATTATCCCACCTGAGCCTAGCACCAAATACCTGTACACATGATCCATCTAACTGAAGCCAACCTGAAATCCACAAATAATACTTTAACAATGCACTGACATGAGTGGCAGTTTATTCTAAATCTGAGTTATTTGACTTGATGTTCAGGTTATATTCTGCCAGTTATTTCACTATACCAATGTATTTTCAGTATTCCTAGTCCATTTAGAGGGATGACACAAATCATAAAAGAAATGAATGACATTACCTGGACTTCATCCACTCAGATTTCCAATATCACACAGACTTTGGGCATGGGGTTTCGATGCTTAATCTTAATCCCTGATAATACAGGACTGTCCTTTAAATATCTGTCTTTCAAGTAATGAACTCTTCAAAAACATGGGTAGGTAGGTACCTTTTTCCTTTTTCTTTCCCACTGTTAAGCACATTTCTGTGATGGGTGTTTTAACACCCAACTCAACAATATGTCAGCCCTGTGAAGGCAATGTGTCTGACAATTGTACCCTGCATCATTCAATATGTCAGCATATCAAGCTTCACACAAAATTTGAAAAGGTTTACCTTGGGCATGGTAAAAAAAAACCACAAAAGGCAGAATGCAGAAGTAAGAGTATTGTCCTTGAATGATTAAATTGAGTTCTGTTAACATTTGATTTGTTTGTTTGATTGTTTTTTAATGTCCTACTCAAGGGTATTTCACTTATATGACAACGCATTGTCCACTTCACACTAAACACAGCCTTATTACGTTGGATAACTGGGAGGTCCGAAACCTCGTAAAAACCACCACCGTGATTACCAGAGCCACAACATGTGACTTGCTCATATACCTGATGGTCGACAGGCGGACATGATCTCATGAACGGTAAATCGAAGCAGGTTCAGTTTAAGGAAGCGCACACCCTACCACTGAGCCACGGCTGCAGGCCCTGTTAACATTTGAAGACTTATTGATTTCAAAAGAAAATGAATGTTGCCTTAAACAAAAAAGTCACCCAATTGCTTGTTTGTTTGTTTGTTTGATTAGTGTTTAACGTCGTACTCAAGGGTATTTCACTTATATGATGACGGACAGAAATACAGAACATCAAAAACAAAAAACTGCTTCCCGTTACCCTTTAGCTCTGCGAACACCAGGACAACAGAAAGGAACCTCTTTTCTCGCCTCTTATGATCCACCGAGGAAGCCGAGGGAGTATTCTGCAGGGTCATGACCCACCCGTTCCCTCATGGGGCCATCCAATTGCAGAAAATTGTTGAAAGATATTAGCTTAGGCAAGGTTTGGCTGTCATAATATTTCATTATTTCATTAAAAAAAAAATAATAATAAGAAAACAACCAACCAAATACTTTTGGTTTTTGATGGGTCGGTAGGGTTACCGGAAGGTCATGAAAACAGAGGTCATTTTAAAAATGGCCCCGAATTTTAGGTCACTATTAACTAGTGTCTAATTAAGAGACCATTAGTACACCACATAGTGTATCTGACTGGTTATCAATCAGAAGTACCGGTATCCAATGTATGACGTGTGTAAGAATGCCTAAAGGGTCCATAGCATCAGTACTCAAGTGCAGGTATTTTTCTTGTTTTTCTTCTTTAGTTTTCTTGAAAAATATTTTATTATATTTACCTGGGGGACAGCTAAGGATGATTTCCTGTAAAGAGAATGAAAAGAATGAAAGCATGTGTGTATTTATGGGTGGCCCTTTAAAGGGCTTAACGGAACATCCTTCTTGAGCTGGTTTTATGGTAAAGATGGTTTTATAGGTTGTTTATTTGTTTATTTGATTGAGGTTTAACGTGGTACTCAAGGGTATTTCACTTATATGAAAACAGATTGTTCACTTCACACTGTTTCTTGCCTAATTACGGTGGAAAACCTTGTAAAAACCACCCCCAGGATTGCTGGATACACATTGTGTGACTCACTCATATACACTGTACCTGAGGGTCAACAGAGGGACTTGATCCTCTGAACGGTACATCGAAGTAGGCTTTGGTAAGCACATCCGCTAACCAATAAGCCACGACCACAAGATGGTTTAAGAAAACAGGGGCTCGTTCTACAAAGCTGTCGCAACTTGCGCCAGGCGTAAGACTTACGCCAGCACTTGCGCTTTTTATGCGC
>JAVFBW010128721.1:0-14014 GCA_034783835.1 Mopalia ciliata
CCCCCGCTGGTTATGGTGATGATTTTTTTTAATAAAATGGCAAACTGAAGGCATTATGCTTTCAAAGTTTAAACGGCTTTTTATCTTAAAAGGACCCCCCCCCCCCCCTCCCCCCCCAATCGTATTTAAAGGACAAAGCGCAGGCCCAGGCCCCTGACAGCAGCAGCTGCTTTCTGCAGACGTGTTTTCCTAAAAATTATACAGCGACTTTTCGGGACGAAATTCAGTCAGCGCACTGGAAGTAGCGTTAGATTACAGTTTTCACATTGGTATTTCGAGTTTCGCCCGTTGTGGTTTCCGATGTTAAGGAATACGAGAAAAGAACTATCACATCATATACCATTGTATCCTTGGACTATATTAGGAAAACTGGTGTTGAAAATATGGAATGGAGGGATGGAGCAGGTAGCCAGTTAAAAACCGATACATCTTCGCACTCATACAACAGCTAAAGGAAAAGTCATGGGAAAGGAATAGATGACGCTCTCGGAAAAAAATTATGTAACTTGTATCCACTCCAGTGAAGGTCAAACCAGTACATCTTAGGTTTTTCTGTAAATATCGAAGAAGACCGAAGCATTAACAATGTTGTTCTTACAAATGAAAGTTGAAAAATCGTAATCGTTATTTCGTCACATAGTTTTTGTGACACGTTTCCGATAAATTTGGAAACCACAAGTATAATTTGAGATTGAATGGGATGTTTCCAATTCGGCAAACACCCCTCAGTTAAATTATATACCGAGCAAAACGAGGGGACTTTTTGAATTCAGACGAAATTAAATAGATGCTCTAATGGGGAATATGCAGTGTCCATTTTATCGTGATTCAGTCAGGTACTGCTGAACGCCAAATTTACTAACATTGTTGAATGATTGACAGTAAGATGGTACATTACAACTTTCGGTTTCTAACCAGCATTAGGCTAAGCACATGCTTGTCAGTTCGAATTGCATGGAGCTTCTCGTGTTCATTTTGAAAAGCGTAAAAATCTGTGATTCATGATGGAATTCGTGAGAAGCGCATATGGGCGCACTTGTTTGTGCTATTTGTTTGAGTTATTTGAATACAAAACCGAAGCCTGATGTACATTGAGGCAATTTGTTTACCATATAAGGGGATTCCGGTCAGCACTTGATTGGTGTTTAACGTCGTAAAAATCGTCATATCTGTAATTCGTGTGGAAGAAGCGCATATGGGCGCACTTGTTTGTGCTATTTGTTTGAGTTATTTGAATACAAAACTGAAGCCTGTACATTGAGGCAATTTGTTTATCATATAAGGGGATTCCGGTCAGCACTTGATTGGTGTTTAACGTCGTAAAAACCGTCCCATCTGTAATTCATGTGGAATTCGTGAGAAGCGCATAAGGGCGCACTTGTTTGTGCTATTTGTTTGAGTTATTTGAATACAAAACCAAAGCCTGATGTACACTGTGGCAATTTGTTTACCATATAAGGGGATTCCGGTCAGCACTTAACCATTCTGAAACCATATTTTGCATTTAAGACAGATAGCGTGCTATATATAGCTCTCACGTATGTACGAGCAATTGAATGATTTTTTAGCTATAGATTAATGAGCACCATTAAAGGATAACACTTTAAATCTATTTACAGGTGAAAAGGAATAAAAGTTTGGAATTAGGTATGCGCTGGGTTTTTTAAGGTAAAAACTTAAAAATAGCAAACGGCTATTCGAGTATTCGAGTGAAGTACATATAAAGTTTGTTAATAAAGATATTAAACAAATTTTGATGGGCTGCGGAAACTAAAAGTATTGTACATTAACATTTGACCTATAATATAGAAATATGCAAATTAAGTATAGGCTGTAGATATGTGAACTAAGGAAATGGCACAACGTAAATACACTATATAGTAAAGGAATATTGAACGGTTCTCCAGATAGGCTCCGTAAACCAAACGTATTGTACATATTAACATTTGGCCTTTAAGATTGCAATATGCAGTTAAGTATGCGTTGAAGAAAAGCAAAAAAACAAAACATAAGGCAACACCTAAGTACATGTTTGAAGCAAATATAGTTTGGTAAATATTTAACGGACATCGAGATATGCTTCGAGAAGCAAAGTGTGAGGGACGAAAGAACGGACAGACATCGTGACGACATTATTCCTACGGCATAATATGACGATGGGACAACATGTCTGAAGATATCGAACAATAAACAGCGGATGTGAGACCGCCCTCCATTACGCAAGACGTAATACAAATACATCCCAACTGATCGGTTTTACGTTACCCCTTCGTTCTGAGAGCACCACGCAAAATGTAATCCCCCTCATAACCCTCCGTTTTCATTACGAAAACTTTTTACTGCAAGGCGTAACTATTTTACCCTTCTTCACATAAATGTCCTTGAGCATAATCAAGGACATTTATAACCTTGGCCCCTATTTCACCCCTTATATAGAATAATATTCAACACTGAGCAAACCATGTCAAAGTCACGGGGAGAAACCAATGAATGTCACAAATAGAATTGGGAGATTTCAGTCACAAAAAGGAAAATGTCACTTGTAGAAATAGATTTTATCAATAACCATCACATATGGGAAGACAATAATACATGTGGAAAATACTGACAAAAATACATAAGTATCAAATGTATAATAAAAATGTAAAAACATCATGTAAATTGTAAATTATACCTGAATAAAAATATATTATTATGTAATAAAGGCCGGAGGGGGGGGGGGGGGGGTTACAAAAGTCTTCTGTGCACACTTTCAAGAAATTCGCTTCCCAAGAGTTTTATTCCTAGTTACTCTGCATGACAACTGAACCGATAATTCGCATATGATCGGACTCGGCTTCAGATCAACTGGTTGGATGCGTGGGAATATCTACGCTACCAATCAGATGATCTGGCACGAGAGAACTCATCTAGTAAAAATGACAGCAATAGTCAATAATTAAAGTCGGTGAAGTTTCTTCGACAAAGGGACATGTTCGCGGTATTCAACCAAATCAATGAGTATGGCAAATATACCCACCCCTACAGACACCAACTCTTCATATATACACCAATAGCGCTTTACAAATTTACACAAATTGTCAAAACTAGAGAATAACATGCAACATATCCGCCAGGGGGCGTAGATGTTATTCTATTTATATGTGAATTATTGGCCAAGGGTTGTTATGAGAGTAGCTCGGAATAAAACTCCTGGCTAGTTAAGATGACTTTCATGAAGCTTCGTACAAACTTTTAAAAAAAATTACTTTGAGGATTTTCGTGAAAGTTTGCCTGGCCTTTTAAAAGTGTATACATTTCTATCACAAAAAATTGGCATGATAATATAACACCGTATTTATTAATCTATGCAAAAATTTCAACAACATTAAATTTTGTTATATCAGGTCATCGAAAATGCAAAGTTCACAGAATATCTTTTTTAATGACATTCCCTTACGATCCGATAAACAAATTACTGCTAATACTTATATAAGTTTCAACTTTCGGATAACCTCTTTTTACGCCCAGTAAAAATGGAACTTTCATGCGAATGAAAGAGACGGTCTACCACATGCCAGGAAGACAACTAGGCTACACATGTAAGATGTCCGCATTCTCTTAAACAAATTAACGTGTCCTGACACCTCACAGACAGGGCTAATTCCTTCGTTTGTTGCCGGTTTCTCAAAATATATATCTGATGTTTTAAGACACTTAACACAATGACTTTTATTTTAACTACTTAAATCTTTTTTTTTCCATTTTATATTCGAAAAGGGAGTTAACTTAAACATGTCGGGTAAGTAATTAACAAAAAAAATTAAGTGTTAGGAAAGAAAGTGGGAGTTTTAATTGAAAAAATTTAAATACATTTTGAGAGTCAGGCGATAGCGGGGGATCAAATTCCGACCTCTGACACAGGTTGAGATAGGCAGGATGAAGGGGTAAAAGGAATCAATTAGCAGTAAATATCGGGCTAAAGTCCTTATAGCCATCTTCTTTAGCCAGGGTTACTATTCCGAGCTACTCTTCATTTCAACCCTTGGCAGATAATTAATTAACAATGAGAGTTTCAGCTACGGCATCTGTCGGATAAAACGATCAAGATTCTAGTTAACTCCTGCGCTGCACAGTTACATTCGCCGCAATGTTCACTCGCCAAATCTTCTAATAACACAACATCTGATTGGATGTACGCGTATCCTAAGCAACACCTAGCGAACTGCGCTATTTGTATCTAAGTTCTGGGAAGGAAGCGGAAATAAAATATATATCTGATTGTTTTAAGACACACTTAACACAATGACTTATTTTACCTACATATTATATTTCTTTTTCCATTTTATATTCGAAAAGGGATATAACTTAAATATGTCAACTCTAGTAAGAAATTTAAAATAAAAAATAAGTATTAGGAAAGGAAATTTAATTTAAAAAAATCAAATATGTTTTGAGAGTCAGGCGATAGCGGGTGATCAATAAACTATTATTATGGCTGAAGCGGAAAGAATAATTTTTGATACACTGGTTCAAGATAAGGTTATTAAGGTTTACATCAGGTTTGTTTGTGATACGTTAGTTTTAGCGAAACCACAAGATTTTGACCTCATCCAACAGAAACTCAACTCTTTTCATTTACAATTAAAATTTACCGGAGAAGAATTTAATGACAAAGTCCACTTTCTAGACATAATAATATAGTGATTCTCCGCGTCAGTCTTCCGAAAAGCAACTTCTAGCAAAGAAATGTACAAATAAGTTAAAACGTTTTTTTAATAGTCCTATGATTATTGAAATACATTGGCAAAGGGCTAAACTACATTTCTTCACAAACACTAAAGACCCGATTCCTAAACAGTACCGCAACTCTGTTGTTTATAAATTTAGTTGCCCTGGTCGTGATTGTGATTATATCGGTAAGACCGACAGGGATTTAATTACAAGAATTAGACTCAACAAGACATTGGTCTGTTTTCCTCTTCAAAGAAGCGCTAGCACTCAGAAGATTAAACCCAGAGTTAAACCACGGCCTTAAAGACAACAAGGAGTTAATCCTGTTTAGATAATTTTATTTTTATAACTCTGTATGATAAGTTTAATAGCTTTGTTCGTGTTAAAAACTGTTTATTGGAGTTTAATCTGTTAAATGGCTTAGATGATTTTATAGTTTAAATAACAAACACAATTTTGTTTTTGTTCCATTGTATACCTTCAAAAACTGGCTTTTATTGTACACATTTTATTGTAACTAGTATTTTAGAATCATATGATTGTTTATATCCAACCCCTATAAATATGCTTCATGTCACCTTGTACATCACTTTCCTGATGATGGCAAAATGAACCCCCGAAATATTGAAGTCAAAATGAATCTTTCGTTCTTCGGAGTAACACTACTCTTGTACTATATTTAAAGGGAGGTAATCACGGCATATCGGTTTAACAGGTTATGTCCCTTCCATTTTAGCTATAAAGAGGTGAACACTGTAGTTGACATACCGTTATGTCTGTTTTGGTTGGCTACAATAGAGATTTCACCAGCGGATAATATTGCTTTCTAGCAATGATCTGATATGACATATTTATACATTCGGACTTCTGTTGCTTTAAATTTGTATACATGTATACTATAACTGTCCTACAAATATTGTCTAACCGTTTGTGTACAAAAGTCATAGAATGCGCCACTCTGAGTACAAATACTCGGCAGTGCCACTTTTATATCAAACTACTTCATGTTTGTACAGCCGCTTCCCGTCCACCGTTCACTATACCTAAGGTTCATCATTATGTTCTTTAAATGCGCTAATCGACTTTGTGCGACTGGCTTTCTTAATTTGAATGATTTCGAAAAGAGTACTATATATCATCGGTCTTACCACTTTTAAGTCGCACAGACACACATAGTTATAATCCCCCCTCCCAACACCCCCTCCCCGACACACACACGCATACGGACATAAGGAGGGAAGTGGAAGCCAAACAATCAAACGGAACCTGCCAGCCACTATTTGTATAGTGTTAAGGAAGGACACCTCTCAGACATTGATATTGACCTTGCTGATCCAGCTGACCGATGGGCGGAATCGCCATGTAGGCTACCTCTGTCACGTTTTTAATGAACAGGAGTACTACGAGGATAGTGGGGTAAGCTACCATACTGGTGATGTGTTTATTTTGTTATACTTTTAGCTTGAGAGTAACTGAAGGTCATGCACAAGAAAAGAGAATAAGAGACATTTGCATCTGAGTAAAACGCATGCTATATTTTGAGACAAGTCTTTTCGATATGCTGACTTTTAATACGAAGCAATATAACTGTAATTTGGCGGAGTGATACATTATTGCAGAGCAAACGATATTACCGGTAATGACTAATAAATATGTTCATCACATTGTTAAATAACATCGGGAGAGGCCACGTGAAATTCCAATATTCATCTCTCTAACCAAAGCTTCATACAAGCAATGTGGTAATGGAGGTTAATCTTTGACCTTCTTTTCTCAGTGGCTGTTGTTCGAAGTGATATAATCATTTCCCAAAGGCTGCTGCTAAAGAGTAGCTTGTAAAGTGTACGGTGTTAGCTAAACGGTTAGACACTAAACTAAAATGAGATACAGAAAACTTCCTACATCATATGTACCCGTGGAATTCTGTCACCATATAATCTCATTTCACATGTGTCCTGATTTTAGCTATAATGATTATGTTTATGCTGTTTTCTAAATTAACGTCTTGTTAATCAAGTTACATGGAAGTAAAGCTCCACGTACATCATAGGAAGAGATCACAAAAGTTGGATTCTTTACAAATAATAAAGACCAGACTTTTATTTAAAAAAACAAAAATACAAATAAAAGTTTTATTGACACTGGACAGTCATATTCTTGAATGAAGCTCTTTCAATTCACCAATAAATCCAATGTTAAATCATGGGCTCTAAGCTAGCGAAGAGTTTCTGTTAATATACGTCTAGGTTTTGTGTATGTTGGTGTTTAGGCCTCTACATTGATAAAGACTTTTATCAGCTTGCCCTCTCCAAATACTATGTAAAGTATTCATCTTTTCTGTAATGCTTATTTTGCTTGTTTGTTTAAAGGTCTGCAGCCTCATCCGTTACTTCTATGTAACGCACCTGTCACTTCTATATTTATTGCTGACTAACCTTTTATGAACAGAAATATTCAGTGAAAATAAGTCTATCTTTGTCTCTATGCTAAGGTTGTCAGTGGAATACATGGATAGACTTTCTCCCTATACGTACGTCAGTTATGTGTATCATAGAATAATAAAGACTTAAATGCAGCTATCTGAGGAAACAGTAACTCAAAATGAAACAGATATGGTCAGTGTAATCACGCTACCTAAACTGTACCACTCAACTCGTTCAAATTAAATATCCTGCAGCTGAGAAATGTGTTCCACACAGTAGCGATAAGATGGACTAGTACATGACTGAATCCAGTCCTCATTTGTTTGGATAACAGATAAACCGGCTTAGTTGTCTTCCCCTAGACAGGCACTCCACATATATTCCCCAAAGAATGTTATTTGGATCGACCCGCTTTATAGCGCGATTCCTACGAACCACGTGCCTCTTAGTCTCTTTCGTCTATTTTCTCGGTAATGCGGTACAAAAGTATGTGGGAATTAACGAAAAGAACTATAAAGCTTTGGTAAACAATATTAATGTAATTATGTGAAATTTTGTTGCACCAAGTGCCAAAAATAGCATACGTTCAATCTGTGTGACTGCAGAAAAAAAAGTATCAGACTGATTGCTGTCACCTTTTTTAAGATAGAACATAAACCCCACTGTTAAAAAGTTAATTTGTTAAGCGCAGTATCTATCGTGAATTCCATATTTATTTGTACAGAAACCCGTCAGTGTGGCGTATCTGACTGACAGTCCTGTGACTGCCGGCGTGGGTCTTTGAAATGAAGTGTGGTGGCCAAGTTTTAAATAAGTGAGTATAATACATAACTTGGACATACGTACACATATTAAACACACTGAAAAAAATAATGGTATTTTGGTAGACAAATATATCCTCACTGGGTGATTTATGAAGACTGTGGGCACGATTACAGTCACTTTAGCCTTTACCTTGGGGCCATCTATTCAGTCTGTTTTGCGAATGTATGCCCAAATTAGGTATTATTATTCAGAACTTGGCCACTATGTATCGCGGACTGAAAGGGGATAGAATTATACAGCTTTGGTTTAATAATGTCCCACCTATTAACAAATATAACCCCACTATATAAATGGTGTGGCGTATACTGTGTGAGTATATGTATTTTGACTAAGTGCAGACAGTATATATAAGTGTTTGTCATTCCCCGACATGAGTGAGCACTATGGCTATGGGCAGTTTATTCTGAAGGTTAAAAAAAGACAGTAAAAATGTATCACGTATTTTATAGTTGTGCTTACGTGAATATGTGATGGAACCTATTACATGTACATTCCACTAATTATTTCTCCTTTCCGTCCCAACTTTAGTGAACATGTGTTAGTCAACATGAGAGATAGGTTAATGAATACAAGTGTATTACACCATTTAACCGCGTATTATTTCCAGTCTCTTTCTATCGTTAATTATTGGGGGTGTCTAAGAAAGACTACGAAGCGTCTGTTTCAATGGGGGAGATGGGAAGAATCGATGTGATGCGATGAAGCGATTTTTTATCGTAAGGATTGAAGTTCTAAAGAGATACATCGATAAAGCTTTCATTTGAGAGGCGATTTATTAAAATCGAAGTTTGAATGCTCTGGAGCTGCGATAGAGTGAAATGGCTGTATCAATTGTATTTTTTAGTCAAGATAGGTTTCATTGATTGCGCCGTTTTCAGTGGTCAAAATACAAATTGACGTGTATAATGTCTTTTAAAGGGTGGCAGTAACTATACGGATTCCCGTGTTAAATTACCTAATATAGCTGTACAGTTGATGGGAAAACACAGTTTAGCGTAGGTCAGCGCTCCTTGGGGTATCGTTTTCTGCCTTTGAATATTTTCTGTTGTAGAAGTCTAATAGTCTAATGAGATTTGTAACCACCACTGTTTTATGGTAATTATAAAACAATGTCCAGTTATAGCGGCTTTCGTCACAGTTTAAGCCACCTATTAGCCAAGCTTTGTTATTCTTTGGAAGGTAAACTCGGGATTTACTCCCTGCGAAATGATGGTAGTTAATTGAATGTTTTATCTCTTATACCCACTTGTTGTCTGATTCAAACCTTGTGGATATAACCCCAACTATTAAATCTCCTTTGCATAATAAAATACCAAAGTTTCTACAAACAGAAAATCACCGACTGTGTCAAGATATAACAAACTCGTAGATTAGCTGTGTTACGTTGTGAACAGTTTGGTACTCTATCATGCCATTGCTGCCGAGTTCACTGACAAGTTGGGTATTGGTAGATTGATCTATGTTTGATTATTGGTCAAGTGGGCACGCACAAATTCTCGTATATTACATACATTGGATTAAAAAGAAATCAAGGCCGTTAATATCGACACTTTCGCTCCACTTTATTGGATATCTAATGTTGGACTAACACCTTGGCGAGCCACTAAATGTCAAAGGGAACAGAAATGATCTGTGGTTTATTATAAATTGATTTAGTTATAGGCCTACTAATGTCAATATAGTTTACAAGTCATACATGCATCACGTGATGTTGCAGGATGTTGTGTAACAGTCAGCATGGCCAGCGCCGAGCAACAGACGTACAAAGTCAAGTTACAGTCAGCATGGCCAATGCTAAGCATGCAACAGTCATGCAAACGTCAAAAAACAGTCATCATAACCAACGCTGAGCAGCAGACGTACGACGCCAACTTACAGTCATCAGGGTCAATGTTAAGTAACATTCATGCCAACGTCAAGAAAACAGTCATAATAACTGATGCGGAGTGGCAGACGAGCGAACGTCAAATTTGTTGAAATTACAGTCATCATAGTCAATTGCAGTCATCATGAGTACCAGACGTACCATCGTCAAGAAACAGTCACCATAACAAACGCGGAGTAGCAGACGTACCAACGTCGAATTACAATCATCAAAGTCAACCCTAAGTATAGACGTGCTAGCGTTAAGTAACAATCATGTAATAATAATGTCAAGCTATAGTAATACCATCAAGTAACAACTATACCAACGCCAAACGACAATAATGGCAAGCATTTTACTAAGAATTAAACTTAAAGCTGTATATACTAAGAAAGGGAAGATGCCAACCCAACGGATGACAGAAACTCCTATGGGAAGGGCTCTCTTAGAGGCTAGCTGTGTTTCAAAGTTGTTTATTCAATTGGACAATTTAAACTTTTGAATACAAAAAACACCAGAGGCTCTTTTTTTTAGAAAGACACATTTGCTTAGTCCGTGTCGTTTTCCACCCTCATTGCCCAACTTGTTCAGTCTGTTGTGCTGTAATTTGACAAATACCTGGTTGTATGGGATTCTAGAAATATGATCTAGTCCTAATCAATCGGAAAATAGTCTGGCTTGAGTAGACGGTCTGCATGGTTATCACATTGTCATTTATCTGAGACACGCCTAGGAGAAACCCCAGCTTGGCACTTCAACAATCTTCTTTCAGTGTTGACGCCCAGGCTTGGAATTTATTATGAACACAAAAAAAAACTGTCCAAGATTCTGTATACTGATCAAAAAGTATTAATTAATAATGTAAGAAGGCAACAAACCAGGGCGCATTTAAATTACGTGTCAATTTTCCAAACTAATTCTGTTCCATTAAATTCCACAAATGGAATCACCATAAGTTACCATTATCACTTAATATTTTTTTGAAGAGACGGTATTTCTAAAAAAATATCAATGTCGTATCAGAAAGCCTAAGACATAAACTGGTATATGACCAGGTTCAGTACTACTCAAAATACTGCCACAGAACTATAATGAATGTGATTTAAAATATCATATGCATAATTGGCATTAGGCAATACCGATCCAATAAGCATAATGCGATCGGTCTTCTTTATTTTTAATAAACTCTTGTTTTTTGTCTTGTGAACTACAAAGTTTTTTGTGTCTCACTAGATAGTTCAATGTCAAATATGAGCCTGGTGTGAAATGAGTCAAAGTGTGCCATGTCTGCCGGTATGTGAAATAGCACTTCTCGTAGAGCTGTAGAATGTATATAACATGGCCACAGAAATGAATTTCAATTGGGAGTTTATAGAGATGGTTCAAATAATTTGGAGAATTGGTAAGGGTGGACCACTACGATTTTATACAAATAGTTAGGCTGCTAGGGCCGAGGTTATAAACGTCCTTGAGTATGATCAAGATGATATTTCGTGTTCAGCTGAGTCGACTCTGGAGTCTTTGTTCGAAAAACGAGGTTATAACAAAATTGAGAACAGTATTACAAATACTTGATACTTTTTACGATCGCATGTGATCTCGATCCAGTTATTTCGCATTCTAATATCACATGACAAACAATAGGCCCATACAATCACCAACCATCTTTCATATATGCCAAAATGAAAGCCAAATCTTAAAGAATGACATGTCAGATTGTCTCATTTTAATACCTGTGTGGTTTGTTTTTTGCATAATAAAAAAAAAAAAACAAAAAAACAATCCCCAAAGCCCTAGCAATTTGGAAAATTGTTCCGTAATACTTGTTGAATTAATACGACCCACCGATATTTGCTATTGAAAGATTTTTTTCTCAGAAATCGTCGGAGTAGGTTGGATGGCTTCGGTGTCATGGATAATAGTTTGTTTTCTCGTAATACTATGTCTGTTTTATTTTATTGTGTATTTATTTTGTGGGAAGAGGATATAGGCACCAATCTAATGGCGATCCAGCAATCACACCATCCTTTATGTAAGACACGACTGTCTGAACTACAGCTTCTATATCGATCATCTCCAGCACTACTTTCGTCCCAAGATAGATTAGTTGACAGGGTATGATGTCTGTGAAATCAAGACACTGAGCGAACACATGGGGTACAAGAAGGTACACGACACAATGATGATGAAATATAGCCAGCATATCATTACCTATACAAGATCACATGCGAGTGATTGATTGATTTATTGGTTCTTGAGGATATTTCACTCATATGACAGCCGTGTATTCAAACAATAATTCATACCCGGACAACCATAACATGTCAGCTTTTAAGATACGGTGCAAATATGATGATCCTCCAGTGCCACAGTTTTGTTACTCTCCAAACAAACTGCTATATGGAACCATTAATGTGATGCTGCGTATATGTATAATACTTGTGTAAAAGAATTAAAGCTGTGTTGGGGTGCCATCGTGCAAATATATTTATGTTAATCAACAGTTTTGGTCAGAAAAAAGCTACATGAATGTATGGTGAATCAAACCAAATGAACACGAATTACATATATACACAAGGTCAATAAAGTAATTACTACATAGCTTGAATTGTTCAAGTTACCGCACAATACAGATGTGCGATACGAGTAATTATTTAGTCCGCAAAGTGGGGAGCGATAATTTTTTTATGGTTTTTTTTTAAAGATATAATCATCATACAAATGAAAGTGTAATGGATGAGATTTTCCCGATGAATTGAAACAGAACTTTCATGTTCGTCTTCTCAGAATCAGACCTTGTTCTGTAACTATTATCAAGGCAGCGATCGCGTGAGCAAACTCTTGCGGTTAAAATGTCTGGGTGCCAGGGTTTTAATGAAGGTAACTCGTGTCAACATCAACCGTATCATAGTTGTATTGTAATCATCAGTGATTTACTTGGCTACTTGTGAGCATTGAAGTACATTGTCTTAGTCTACCCAATAGTCGCTGTAGGCCCATTGCACAGGGATTATATTTTCATAAAATACCTCTCCATCTGTTAAACAAACCCCAGAATAAAACACATCTTTATTCAAATCCTTGTTTTGGAATCGGTTTCCAGACACTGATTAAATCTGACTTGATTACTTAATCTACTGGTCATCAGATCTGTTAGTTTTCGTTCGAAAAAAGAGAAAAATGCATAATTGTTTCTCTCAAGATGCCGGTCTAGTAGTGTTATAAGCTAGCATACTCGAGAAGCAGCATCCTACCATCTACTAGGTGGCCTTATAGAGCTTAATGCTGCCCTCGTTCTCTCCGATAAATGAGGCAACTGGTCAATTCAGCCTCGTCAATAAAAAAAATCCCCTGGAGGTCCATCACCTAAATACACAATGTAGCCTTGCCCTTCCGTGTATTGCGGAGAGACTTAATCAGCATTTATAAACAATTTCTTCAAATGTGCTTTATTAAAGATGGTATCAAGGAAATATCGATTTCCACAAAATGCCAGGCTCTTTAGTGTTATCAGATTATAAAAAGGCCTTTGATTCTATCTACTGGATGTTTTATAATAAATTCACCAGTTTTTTAACATAAGTTCTTCGCTAATGAAAATTATAGAAACTCTGTATACTGAAATAGCATATAGGCCTAATGTCGTCTTATTGTACCTGAAGGGGTTCAATAAGACGATAGGTTATAGACAGCGGGAAAACTTTTCGCTATATTTTTTGAGTTCATACATTGCTAGAACACGAAAGTTAAATTCAAAGAAATGAAGAATAGAAACAATTGACGGAAGAACTATTAAGAAACAGAGGAAGCCAAAACCATTTAAGCCAAAATTTAATTGCTTGCAAAAATTGGAGAATCCTTGTAAATTAGTTGCGGAGTTAATTCGACTGACATATATTTACTATGAGTATCACTTGTAACAAAGAACTCGTCATATCTTTGTAGCGAATGAAAGATTCACAATCATACAAAACTGCATTAAGATCTGTTATCGTTGGTGAATTGCTGTATATGATGGTTGTCTTACTATAATCAACAGCACGAAGAGAGATATTTCTATATTGAGGTCATGGTGTGATCGTAAAACAGACAAATATCCCAAGTTTTAGATATAAATATCTTGATTAAAGGCTGTTCCTCATGTACTTTCTATTCGTGTATGGTTAGGACTGTGACTTCTGCATACAGT
>JAVFBW010128732.1:0-23516 GCA_034783835.1 Mopalia ciliata
CAAGGGGAACCACACTAGAGGTCACGGGGAACCACACTAGAGGTCACGGGGAACCACACTAGAGGTCACGGAGAACCACACTAGAGGTCAAGGGGAACCACACTAGAGGTCAAGTGCAACATAGAATAACCAGATACAAATTTATTTCACTCAAATGATGGGGTTCAAACCAAAGAGGCCGCCATGGACATCACCATGGCAACAAACATTGATACAAGGTACAAGGACAATAAGACTCACCTACTACTGTGACATTAATAGTAGTGTTGATGGCCCCTTGTGTCACACTGACTGCGAAACAGGTATACAGCCCGCCATCAGAGTGTTCAACTTTCTGAAAGATTAGCATGCCTGCAACATGGGACACATGCTCAGGGAAATCTTCAAATGCTCCCTTTACCCGCCTGCCTGTGCCCCGCGCCCATCGAACACTGGGTTCATCTTCAGCCTCAGCTTGACAGTGAATTGTACTTGGAGCATTTAGTTCAAGAAACTGGACAGGAGAAAGCTCTGGTCTGAATTTCAACTTTCCTAAAAAAAATGAAACAAAGAACGATAACTAATTATTATTTGACTACAATTTATTTTAAATCCAATCAAATTTCAAATAAATATTAGGTATGCTTTTGCTTTAGGGTTCATAAAAACCAACCAGAACATCGGATGTCCATAGTCTACAGTACTTGGATATGGCTCTTAAAAAAAAAAACTAACATGTAATTTAACAAAAAAAAAGAGTTCAATTTAATATTTTCTGGATAATAATAAATAATATGGTGTGACAAATGGTGAATAATTCATTTTGGCTTTTATTCTTAGGAGTTGTCATCATACTCTACTATGTAAAACCGATTAGTCGAGATTAAAAAAATTTAACTTGAGTAGCACAAAAGACTAAAGATGATGCTAAGAGACTTACGTTTGATAGTAAGGTAAGCACTGCTAGACAGAACTGTAGGGTGGCCAGTTGTGTTCACCATACATGCATAATTGCCAGCATCAATAAGCTGTGTGTTAAAGATTTCCAGTAATCCTGAGGCAGGATCCATTCTGTGGCGAGGATATTCAAGCTAAACAGGTAAAAATATAGGTATGTCACTAAAATGATTGTTTAATTTGGGTTTATCGCCATAAACGCTGTTCCCCACTCAAGACAGTGGGCCAGATCAATTCGTTTAGCAAACCACCGCAGCCCCATTGTCAACAAACAAAGACAGGATAACCACAACATATCCAGGGCAACCAGTCGCTTCGCCCAACCTCATACGTGTATGTAAACATAGAAATATGGATTGACTAATTGATAACAGTTTACCCTGTACTAAAGGAAGCTTTATTGTCAGGTTATCATAATGGGTGCAAGAAATCACCCACAACATATCTGGCAGCTAATAAATCCAGATCGCACCCACCAACAATATAAACTGGGTTAATTTAAAATGGAAAATGTGACAAGAGGTAAAATAAGGAATTGATATAACTGACCGGATTGATGGTGTTGCTGTCTTTAGTCCATGTAATCACAGTGACTGGGTATCGAGTGCCAGTAAATTCACACCGGAATTTCACAGGTTGTTCTTCTTCAACGCTTCTAGGTTGAGGGGATTTTGTCACAATGGGTGGAACTGAACAGGGTAAAACAAAAAAAATTCAGAATGCATTTAAGATTTGATCATAATGAATGATATATACATGTTTGGCAAAATGTGTGTTGGCAGTTTTACTGCATTTAGCAAAGAATCTACAACAAACATAGATTTACACTATTCTTATAGGGTTGATGGCATTGGCCCAAAGCTGCATATATAGCAAGTACCGGGGTATGCAAAGTAATTTAATGAAATGTGCGCAACACCTCCCACAACCCAATTCTGGAATTAAAAGTGTAATGTGAAGCGCTGTAGAAGCCTGTAAAATAATTGGAAAAAAAATTGTAGTCTTAAGCCTCTTCCATACCAATGCTTAGAAAAAAACAAGAAGGGTTAAAAACAACACAGGAGCTTAACACAAGAAGAGGGATCTGTTCATTGTCATTCCTGTCAATGTTCACTGAAAAAATGTCACTTCCCATCTAACACCTTCGAAATTCAATTTTTCCCACTAGATTACGTCAAGCGGTCATAGGACCATAGGCGTGACTCACCGCGAAAGCTGCGTAAAGGTAACCGCTATTTCCTGTCAAAGAAAGAGTTTTGCTCTTGCCGATATTGACAGTTCAATTAGACAGCCGTGTGAGCTAAAGCGTTCTCTTCAATGAAATTCATGAATTCTATCGACCCCTTTCCCACAAAATCGGTGGCTGCACAGTCAAAGACAAGTAACACACAATGAAAGGTCAGTTTTACCCATCAATATAGTGTTTCTATTGACACCCTTAAACTTATTACAACTCCATTTCTCACACTTTTTACAGCAGTCTGTCAGGCAACACGAGATTGCTTAAAATCAATCCTTTCAGCTCACAATAATTCATCCCATATTTTATTTTACTGAAATTTATCACAAAAACTTTGCTCTCTAAAGAATGTGGGTGTAAAATATTGATACAAATTTATAGAAAAACCAAGCCACTAACTGTCATATCTGTCATTAACTGGTGTTTCATTAATTTCTAAGTTGAATTTTAAATTTGTATGCTTACATGTATGTCAATCGTCCCTAAACACTATCATTGCCCAACAAGCCACTTTACTGGTATTCAAATTCCTGATCTCAATTATGGTAACATATTTCAGTTATAACTTAAAGTTATAACTGAAATATGGGTACAAATATATATATCACATGGGAACTTGTGAAATGTGGTGGAAATTGCAGAGCCTTTCCTCTAATAGCAGTGAGTTAAACCAAAGTGTTTATGATTACATAGGTTAACCTTAACGTGTTTCCCTCACTATTTTAAATAATTTAGAATGTTTACATATTAAAAATAAAACTTTAAATCTCAAATTTATCAAAAGAAATGTGTTTATCCTGAATATCAGTCCATTTACCTGAGACAATAACCCAGACACTTTTTCGTTTTTCTCCAGCCAAGTTCCTCGCTATGCAGGTATAGTTTCCAGAATCTATCTGTTCGGCACTCTCAAACACAAGGTTATTCTCCTGGGTGAAGATTTTACCAGAGGTACCAACTGGAATACTGTTCCTGTCCAACCATCTGAGAAACAAACATAGACATTTCTGTATATAAGACAAACTCATTTACAATTATTAAGTGTACTCCATGTACACTTAATTCTGTTAAGTGTTCTTGGTGGTTTATTAGCAGCAATTTATGGGTCAAAGGCTGCCCACTCTACAATCACATAACACTTATATGAAGCCAAATAATTGAACAATCTGAACATTATGAAGATAATATGAACACCATGAAGATAATTTGAACACCATGAAAATAATCTGAACACCATGAAGATAATCTGAACATCATGAAGACAATCTGAACACCATGAAGATAATCTGAACATTATGAAGATAATCTGAACATTATGAAGATAATCTCAACAACATGAAAATAATCTGAACACCCTGAAGATATATTGTGAATGCATCAAATTGTTACCATACCAATATGCTTTTTGTGCATTGGTTGTTATGTCAATATTATAATATGTTTAAATAGTGAAGGTTAAATTGTTATGGTAATGCCCAAAGTCTTAAATATATAATAATACCGCAGACCACTTTTGTGTCATTGACAAATGTCATATTTTTGACAGAAGCTTGCAGGATCTTTATTTAAAGTCTCAGAAATTTTTAGTACTTGAAGTAAGTCTGTAATTCAATTGGTGAAGTTGAAAGCCCACTTAACAGCTATAGAGGACCAAGAGCCATGTCAAAACCAGTTTAGTTGGGAGGAGGAAGATGGGGAGGATGCTGCAGGGTCAGATCTCAAGGCTAACTCAATTACAGACATTCCTGGTAATTAACAGAGACACCTGTTAGAAAACTGACAAAGAATTAGCCCCTTAAGTCCTTATCAGATTTTTCACATTTTTCAAAAATGATGACGCACCATGTCAATCGAGTCATGTGAACTGTTTGTTCACACCCTTTGATTATCTGTTCTATTAGGGTTTACACAATATATAAAACTATTTAATTCACATGTTGACATGAGTACAACAACACAACTATCTTGTGACTCACTCATATATATGGGAGCAACAGACAGACTCAAACTGATGAGCGGAGCATTGAATCAGGGTTTGTAGGCATTCAAGCTAAACACCATACCACAGCCGGTGGAACCAAACTCCACAAAGAAGTCAACTACACAAAGCGTTTTAATCACCATGATCCATAGTAACTGTACAGTAATTGATATTCAGCATACTTCGGCATAGTTCTTGTTATCAAAATAAATTATTAAACACTACGCCAATAAAACCAATAACTTGAACGCGCAACTGGGCTATCCGAGAAACATTTAAAATTGATTCGAGGAGGAAAAACAAACAGACAAATATTGCTTGTGCTTAAAAAATCTCATCAGCCTTGTGACAGGTTGTCATTTCCATACGGGTTTTACCATAAAACTGTAAGCGATATTGCATAAATGCTTGAAAGCTTAACGGCTCACATTCAACAAACTAGGCACACTATAGAAGATTTATTACGTTCAAGTCCTGTTTATAATCTTGACAGTGTAAAGTAAATTGCGAATTACCAGGAGCTAGTTAATCCCCACTAATGGACTTCACCACACCTGCTCAACACTGTTTTCAAGGAATTATTACTGATAGAATTTGACAGTTTCTAAACTTTTATAATTAAGACCAGAGATAATTTAATTTCTACAGGAGCAGTTAGGAGCCTGCCTATTAAGGTTTGTGCTATAAAGAAGTGTTGGTTGTGAAATAATCACTCACAAATTGTAAACACATTTAAGTTACCATAACATTAAGAGCAATATCCCATCTAAGATAGTGTCTAAACTAACTAAGAGGATATAATATCACAGTTTCCCTGGCTAAATGCAGTATGTTCCCTGTGCAGTCGTGCTATCTTAAGTAAGCAGTTGAGGAAAATACTGTTTACAACAGGACAAGAACTTCATATTTTAAGGAGTATACCACAGTCATAGAAGTGAAAATCTCTTGGGTACAGCATTTTAAGACATCAATCAATCAATCAATCAATCAATCACTTAATTAAAAAGTTAAAATTTGCTTGGATGTGGTTGGGAGTTCCAAGACATTTTCAACCAGAAAAGATAAACGCATCTTGACGCAGTTGAATATGGAACTACAAGGTGGTGTCTATCTGCTAGATGGTTGTTGATGTTTGAACAAAGCGTTCCTATTTCAGATGATGGGCTTTTCAGGGGGTTTGTTTACAACATTTTACAGTTTGACAATGGACAAACAAATTTTAATGAGTTGAGTTCTTTAACCTGTGTTGATCTGTTTAGTGTGATCAGTATGGGACCAATTACCTTCCTTTCCTTCACATCATGGTTGATAGAGGCCACATTGAGAGAGGGCTGTTAGTCATACTAAGCACTGACCAGTAGGTAGCCCATTATTACAATATGGACACCATTAAGTCAGGAATGACAAACAGCTCAAATTCTGACCACAAGCAATCAATGCGCACATTTGGTCAAGTGGTCAGAGAGACTGTTTAACATCCTAATGATAAGTAGAACTCTATAGTATGTTCTTTTAAGTATTTTCTGATGTAATACTTTGAAGACTTGTTAAACTTTTTTCTTTAAACCTTTGACCTAAGGAAATATTGTTTGATGTTCATATTTCAGAGTGTTTGGATTGTATTCAGACATTATTCAAGACAAAAAGTATAAAAAAAACTTTATTAAATTTAAAACTCTTTAAGAGAAATGAATGTCTAGAAAACCATATTATTTCAAATCCACATAAAAACATCCATGTGTGGCAGATTGTCGGACAACTGTGATACACACCATATTGTTTCCAGGGTTTGGACAGGACAGCCTTGATAGCTAGTCAATGCTGGCATGGAATCCAATATAGTTATGGTTTAGATTGAGATATGACATGTGTAGCAAGGTGCTGACAAACTACAGCCGGTCTTCGTTGATAGAATTGGCAGGAAGGTTTCTACAGGGGTCCTGGTAAACTAGGTTCAATAGAATTGTCCCCTCACACTCCAAATCCATAAACCTGTCAGAGCTTGATCTACCACCCAAATAAACATTCAAACACTACTGCTACTGAACACCTGCTGCAGGAAACTGAGATATTCCTGTGTTCGTCTTTAGCCAGACATTCAGTCGGCGCAAAGTAGGTAAAGAAACTGGTTAATTTTCAAAAAGTTTTCACTATGAGAGATCTGGTTCGTGACCATTGGTGTACTTGGCAGTAAAAAAATATTGCATTTATATAATAGAGATGAGTGCAAAGTTTAAGGGTAGAAGGAAATACTTGACTTTTGCAAGTCTCTGGCAAAGAAACTAATGGATATTAAAAAGGTGAAAAATGGATCTGGTTTTTGAGTGTAAATAGGTAACGAAAAGAAATGACTTTTAAAGTCTTTGACATCTTTTGCACATACAGTAATTTCTTCATTTAAGCTGATTGCCGGATGTGAGTATATAGTTGGTGCCTGGAACGCTTTTGAGTTTGTTTAAATAATTAATAATCAATTGATCTTATATGGAAAATTCTTTAAAACTATTACACAATTTTCTCAATTATACATTCAGTGCAAATTTAAACATCATTTTGTATTTGAAGACATCTGATGGTAATTTTCCTTCTTAGATGCCTGGCCTAAATTACTGAAGGTGGTGGGTGAAACTAGGAGGAAACCCCACTAGATTTCACGAAGCCATTGACAACTTTGATGAAGATTTCCAGTTAAGCTTAAACTGTGCAGACATTATTACCAACTAAAATCAGATCATAACAGTCTAATGAAGACAAATACAAACAGCCTTCATAAGGAGGGGTGCTGTCAATAAGCCAAAAATGTGAATATCATGACTGAGATTGATCCGTTAGTTAGCTGTATTCATGTCTGAATGTCAGATAAAACAAGCACTGGTCCCTTCATACCAAGTCTATATAGTCACTCCCAAACCACAGAAATAATGCTGGGTGATTGAGGGGATTCAGTGAACACTAGCTCCTCATAAACAGATGGGATAAGTTGTTGGTTTGTGCAATATGAGAAAATAGGTTTGAATGGAGTCTCAGAGTTGAAGAGAACCAGGATGAAATTTTAAGATTGTCATGAAACAAATCCTAGCAGGAAAGAGCTGATTAGGACATTTCAGGGTTAACTCTACAAGGACACACTGATCACAGTTTTACCTTCCTTTTCACACTGACTAACTGACTCACTCATTGATTGACTAATTGATTCACTGACTGAGTGAGTGATTGAGTCAGGGAGTGAGTGACTTGGTTGGTTGATTCATTAACAGACTGACAGACTGATTGATTGACTCACTTACTGATTGACTGACTCACTGATTATTTGATTGATTGACTGACTCACTGATAAAATGACTGATACGTTTTTAGGCCTTTACAATGATTGATTATTATTTGTGATCTCATGCATATGTTTGATTAACTGATTTTTGCATATCTTGTGATTTATAAATAATTTGATTGATTACAGTTTTATGCCATAAGCAATCCTTTTTCAGTTCTTTACTAGAGGATTTGTTTGTTTAATTGATTGGGGATTAATGTCATTCTTGTAAGGTTATTTCACCTATTTGATGGTGATTTTATTTTTCATTGATATCAACTTATATGCCTTCTGTGTCTATTGGTTTTCAGTGGAAAAGCCCACAGTAACTTTGTGAAATGGATCAGAAGCCTTTTTTTCATTCAATCAAAATGGTGAAATCTAAAGCCTGATCTATTCAGTTACAAATATGAGTTTAGGGTGCTAGTGAACAAAAGACAAACAGGGATGAATAATCAACTAAAAGACAACAAAAGTTCAAAGGAGAGTCTAAAGCATTCTTGAGGACCCTTTCTTAAGTTATTCATTCAAAGTTGTTCAATGACATACAAATAGACTACTTTATATGTCAATCAAAAATTACCCTGTTTACGGCAGTCTTAACAAAGTGAACTGAGGGGAGACATAGTGTCACATGATACAGGTCAGGTCTTTGTTACCTGCTAATCAGTGATGCGACTCTAATTACAGTTCAAAGTGTCCAGGTAAAGGCTTATTTAATTCAACCAGGTGATCATTAATACTGCCCTTAGGCAAATGGCTTTGTGATGCCTTTATAGTTCCCTCTACTTTTTGTAAAAAGAAAACTTCAATACTGATTTAAAAATAAAAAAAATTCTTCTGTGACACAAAATAATACTCCAAATAATATTTCAGAACACTAAAGGCATTTTTAGTCTGTCTGTTTTATTTATCTTTTACACTATACTTAAGATTATTTCACTTAAGTGACCGCATGTCCGCCTATGTGTGGAAAAAAAACAAGCTTAAGTTTCACATGCAACAAACTAAAAGATAAAAATCAATCACAAGATTTAAAACATGTTACACTGCAAAGACAAAGGGTGAAATGGTACAGTAAATACTTTCAGCATCCATGTAGTATTTGTGGCTTAGCACAGCCACCACTAGAGCAACAGGCACCCCCCATCCCTTCCCCACTATTAACCGCCAGAGAATCCCACAAACTAAGACAAATACACTAAAACAATATACATACTGTAAGGTTGGTTTGGGTTTTCCTTTAGGATGAAAACATTTGATTTGGAATTTCTCGTTGACAGGAATCACAACTGGGAAGTTTGGTCGGAGACGAGGCTCAAAGGAGTTCCAGCCGAATTCCTCCAGATCTAGAATGGAAAAAGAAAATATTAAGTTTTGAAAAAGTTGTAAGTTGGATATCATCTTATCCGATTTATATAAAATATCTATCTGGTACTACTACAATAATCCAGAGAAACAAAAAAGTAATTGTCGCAAAACACTTTGTTTAAATGAAGAACCCCAGCAGGTGTTCTTGGAATCTAAATTGACATATCTTTAGAATTTAACCTAGTGGTTTTCAGAGGCTTAAGAAATTACTGTCAGAATGTTCTGTTTTTATTGCTGTCCGTCTTTGGCTGCTTGTCTGATGTAGGCCTAGCTGGACTAACATATTCCCTCATAATAAATAATCTAATTATGACACTTTTTATCCAGACATTTCTTCATAATAAAAAATACCCAGGGGCTGATTGCACAAACACTATTAAGTTTAATTTGTTCTAAGATGACATGTTGAAAGCCTATTGGTAATCCACTTTTAGCGCCCTAATCTGGTTTTAGTGGCTAATAGGCTTTCAAGCAACTCGTTGTAGACATTTATTTGTTCACAGTTCATAAAGTACAAAATGCCCCATTTCTTAAAAAAATATTTAGCTTCAGCTTTTCAGATAAATCTTTGAGAGATTTTTTTAATTGTACAAAGTAAAAAATTATTATGGCATTTACCTGACAAGGTTCATACTTGTTACAAAACTGTATGGTTGGGATGTTAATGTTATTTCAGACAAGCAGTTGGTGTAAGGTTATGTTTGAAGTAAGGCCCTAGAATTAGAGAACCATCTGTCTAATTATGGAAGACTGACAGTAGAAAAGCAGAGGAGCAGAACGGAACAGGGCATGAACTGTCTACTCTTACTCTCACAAAACATCTCATATCTTCTGGCAGTCTCCCTCCACCCTAACTAATTTCTCTGCGCCGCTTCTCTAACGCAAAATAAACAAGTTTGCGCCGGCGACAGTTTGAGACCCCCGGCCATCAGATGTAGTTACCTAACCAAATAAACTGTCAATCATAGGTTATTGCAGTGCCAACTCCAAAACCCTAACTTCCTTCACACAAAGTTCACTAGCTTCCTGCTTTTCATTAGAGGCCAGTAATATCAGATTTGGCACACATCATTGAGTTTTGTTGACTTTTCTCCTAAACCAATTTTCTCTTAGACCTGGGAGGCACCGAATACAATCAGTATTCATTGGGCTTACAGAACTGCACAAATTCCAAACAATTCTCCCCCAATTATTTTAGAACACTTTTCAGCAGATTTTGAACAGCGAACTAAATTGAATATCTGGTCCTTAGACGAACAAAATTGGTGGAAGGAAACGTTTTTCACTCTCTTTCCAGGAATTCAATTTAAGCATCATTACAATTGAAAATTTCAGGAAATCAATTGAAACCACATTTAGCCCCCTCTAAGAAGAATCTGGAAATGGCTTTATATTTTATATAGTTTCCATTAAAAAAATGGCCCTGTAACATGATTTGAATTATCACAAGAAAGTTCCATAGACAGGATTTAGGCTGAACGTTAAGTTGTTCGTGGTGAATTGAAAGTTACTAATGTCTCAATTTAATAATTATGCCAAAGTTGTTTTCTTTCATGGTTGTTTAAAAAGCACTGCAAAAGTTGTAAATATTTTTTAAATGCAGAGAAAGGAAATTTTGTTTGCCTCCCTTGGAATAATGTCAAACTCAGCCCTCTGGCTATAGCGGGACCAGAGCATAAATGTTCTCTGTCTTAGTCTATAAATGGTGGAAAGTTCTTTACTTGAGTGCTTGTAAACCCAGACTTTGAAAGAGTGTCATTGGAAGAAGGCATATTGTAAGTTAAACATACATGTAAAAAGTAAAGAATATGGTTTTAATTAGCACAAAAAAGTATTCACTTTATTTCACCGGGGGACACTTTTTTGCAAATTGAAATATCTTTAGATGTTTTTCTCTCCTCTTTTTGAAAAATGTTCTTTTATTTTTTGTGTCTAAGTTGGTAAGAAAGAACAAAGGGCTGGGCACCATGGTAACATACTTTGATATAAGACTCTTAAGGGTGATACACAATAGTCTTAGTTCTTGTACTTGAAGTACTATCTTGAATGGCTTCAAAGGTAAATAGCAGAAATCATCTTTGAAGTTTCGGATTAACAAGCTATACCACATGAGCCATTTCCTACGGATTTTTGCTGCAAATCATTTCATTCAAAGAGAAATATCTTTTGTGAACGCTTGAAGTGACAGTGTGCTTATTCTGGGTCTGGTTTGTCTGCAGAAAAGATATCCCTTTAAAATAACATCGGGGAAGCCATTAAAGACCAGATTGAACATTGAGCCATCTCTATTATATACTTGATGCTAGAATAATGGGATTTCCCAACAAGATTCCACTTGTTCAGTTTACAAATGGTACAAGGAGTGGATAGTCTGGCTGTGACTCTAGCTCAATGAATCTGTCAGGTCGGAGCCATGTGGCCACCAAAATCTCTAAACAGTTTGTGCTCCACCATCATTACAGCAACCCTTTAGGACAGGCAAAGTAGGAATTTAAATGTTTGTTTGGGCCGTCAAAGTGCCAAATGTTAGACTAGAGGCTTCTGGGAAAGAACTCCCAGACATCGTTTTACGTTCTTTCAAAGAAAATGCAAGAGTTTTTTCGTATGGATTCCACATAATTTGTCCGCCAAAAGATGTGCTGTGAAACCAGTTTGTAACTCTAAGAGTAATTCTGGAACTATTTTCGGCATCTGATTACACCTCTATAGGAGGTATAAGTTTTACTGGTTGTAAAAAGGCCTCATACCAATCTAGCACCAGTATTAGTATTCCTTTGGCAGGCCATGTGGTCTATTCTAAAACAAACCAGTCAGATGTCATTAAGGGGAGGAAGATTTGAAATATAATATGTATCATCATACACATTGGGAAAGAAAGGGGAAATTTTCAAGCCATGAAAAATAGTTCCCAAAATTGATTGGTTTACCAAAGAAACATTCCTACATAAATCTATTTCTTTTATCACTGCACAGAGGTTAACAAATACATAGTATAATATCATTATTCCCACTGCCAAGTTTCATAAAATATGGTAAAGTTACAACTGCAATAAGGATACACATGGATACATGGTGATTCGATATTTGAGTTTATTTTAAAAAACCATTGTCAACATAGTGGAAATATTTTGGTTTATTTTAAAATCATTGTCAAGAATTTTTTTCATATTTTTAATTTTGAAATCATTATCAAGAATTCTTGACAATGGTTAAAAAAAAAATCTAAAAATATTGAATCAACATGTATCCATGTTTATCTTTCTTTTATTGGTGTTATAAGTTTAAGTCTTACTACTAGTAAGACATTTTTAAGTACTTTATAACGATCTATAAAATATAACTCTTAATTCAAAAAATGAGTTTAGTGTAGATGAATAATAAAAAATTGTCTTTTCTGTTTATTCTTTCCTCACAAATTTTTGCTTTTAAGAAAATTATTAGAAAATCAGTGCGCTATAATTATGATTTGGATGAGCAAGAGAACAAACATGGTCTTCACTAATTAACCTGTTCATTATGATAATCATCAGATAAATTGTTCAATTCGGCTTTTAAATCCCTGTTATATCATTATACACAGCAATGATGGGACAGCAGGGATATGGACAGAGACAGCTGGGAGGCATGAACAGTTATCAGTCATGTGAGTAGCCAATCACATTCAAGCTCACTTCGTATTGCCTTGGGACCAAGATCTCATTCTGATACAGCTAACATCAAATCCACAGTCCAATTTCCAACAAAATAATGTGCAATAATATGAGTGTTTTGAAAGGAATTTAAATAAATTTGGCATAACAATTGCTTTAAAAAACAGTTAATAAAGTCCTTAGAAGCAATTCAGATATAAAAAAAAGTTATGCAACATTTAATTGCTTGCTGCTGACATTCAAATATAATGCTTAAATGTTATTTATTTTACAACAGTTATCTGTTTCCTTTTAATGTTTGATAATAATGCTGCAGTCATGTATAAATAAAGTTATAAAAAATTATCTGTGTTCATTAAACAGACATGAATGTTTCCATAATTAGTATATAGGTAATAAAATTAGAATATCAAGATGTCATTTTGTGTATACCTGTGACCATGGTCTATGAGAAGAGGGCTTGGTAGTCTCTACCTAACACAGAAAAGCTTGATTTATTCTATGACAGGTTTCTGCTGTTCCATTGATAGTGTTGGCTTTCAAACCCAAATTTAGGACACCCACTCAACATCCCATAAAGGCCTGTTTATTTTTTTGTGGTAAAGTTTCACTACACAAGCACTTTAAATCGTTTCTGATTAGTCCTACCATTACTTGACAGTTTAATGAAGCTAACATTGCTCAAAGTTTTCTAAGTCTTTTAATTTTTAAGAAAGCAATTTTAAAAAAAAAATTTCCGTAAAATTGGTAGTCCTTGTATTTCAAGGAATTTACCTTTCTTCCCTATTTGTTATACACACATACAGAGAGGTACCAACATTTACCTGTCACTGCACAAAATCAGAAGGGAAATGTAGCCAACATTTGTCTAGCAGCTTTTTCTTAACTGTACAGATTTCTTATTACATCATATATAAGTCTAAGACAATTTTATCTGAAGGTTTTTTGGTAACATTCCATTCTAAGCATGTTTATAACTTTGAAGCTGCTGAGCGCGTTCACAAATCATAAATAAGAAATGAACCAAAACCGTGGAAAATTGAAGCAGATATCCGAGTTGGCTTTAAGACTATCTTTGATTAACTGAGTGAGTTATTAGAGTCAAACATGATTTCAGTGAAGTTTCCTCAGGGAGCTTTCTGCCTTATACTCTATAATGAGAATGGAGTATGCCATCAAGAAATGGCAGCAAAGTAATTTTTCTCAAAGGTATTTTTGATATCAGTAGACTACCACTACCGACAAGCCTATCACTGATGGTAAGTACTCTAACTTATCACACATAAAAATAACACTTTGGATTTGTTTAAAAGAGTTTTGCCTCCTAAGATTATTTCAGTCCGATATAACAGCCAGCCCATAGCCTGACTGACAATAATAAAGGTAGATCATAAATCATGATGCAATAAGGCAAAGTGTTCAAATTCACCTAGAAAGACACAACAAAAACCCAGCTCTGTCTTGCCACTTATCTCAAAATGCAACTGGGGATAAGGAAACTATCAACGACTGATAACCCCAGATATCATGCGTTTTAACATCAAAACTAATAAATTAGACTATAAATTCATGGACAATTTTATAATTACTACCTTTGTATTGGGGAAAGTTAGAAGTAATTACAATTTCGAGGATGGCATGATGGATTGAGGTTTAACACCATACTAAAGAGATCACTTTATGACAGGGGTGCATTTCCACCCGCCATAATACAAAGCTTTATAACTAAACACTTTATTAGAAGTATAAGGTTACTTCATGGTGGCCAGCATGACAATACTTCAAAACAATCTGCCCTCAGCTTGCCGGCATGATATTTAGAGATTTTATAGTAGTTTAAGAGATTTCTTCTATCTAAACTCCTCTAGTGTACTAGCCAATGGAATTTTACCAACAAGGAAGTTGTTTTATATCTGTGAATGATTTATACATTTAATTCAGCATGATAGATGAAGAGAATAAAAAATCAGATTGCCCTGTTTGAAACATTTTGAAAAAGTGGCCTTATCCAAAATGACTTACAAACAAATGATGGCTAGTATTTGATTTTCCAGCGGATATTTAAACTGTCTGATGATGTATATCATTATAATTGTTTCTAAACCATAGTTTTATACATTCATGTCACAAATGTGTGTGTTATATCATGTGAAACACAAATATAACGTTAGGGACAGAAATGACATCATTTCAGCAGTTAACCCAACATGACACATCTTCCATTCAGCTCAGATTATTACCAACACATGAGTAGTACAATTTTATAAAGTCTAGCTTAATGAGAATGAGTAGAACAAAGAAGCAATCAAGCTCTTTATTCTGTCCATAAAGGATACAACTTTATACGAGTGACTACAAAATAGTTTGCTCTTTGATAGGTTACTTTAGATACTTCCTAGTCAAGCTGTATACTTTACTCTGATACTCTTTTGACATCTGAGATAAATTCGGAAAAATTACCTGATGTATATGTATTATTGCCGTTTTCATGACAATTTTTGCAAACATTTAATCACACATGTAAGAATTGATTAAATGGTGTATGGATGAAATAGCTTTTATAAGATTACAGTTTTCTAAGATATACTAGGCATTGATGTTTTTATGAAACCCTACTGATGGGAGTAGATGAGGCGTGAAACTGCAGGGCTCTCAGCTGGGTGCTGGAGCAAGTATGTCTTAACCCATACCCCATAAACTAGAACTTATTGACCAGGTGGATGGCAGAGATAACAGAGCATTTCACCACCCAAAGAGCCCTGGATGGATAGCCCTGAAGTAACCTAACCCAAACCTTTCCTATTGCTCATATTGCTCAACACAAACAGCTCAATGAATAAACCTTTAGTTGGTAGGTACACCATATTCAAAGTTATTTTGCTACATCACTGGGTATTAAATGAGAGAGGGGGACCAACATAGGGGTGGGAGTAGTTCTTTAGGAATTCATTCCTGACTCTTAGCTTTTCACTTAATTCATTATTATATAACCTTGTTTTATGGTAAATAAAAAATGAAGATGAAATGAAAATGACACTTCATCCAAAAACCAATTACTGGCTAGCCATCAAATCAGAGTTGTGTTGATAATGTTGGAAACGTAATCTTCCTCCAGTGCTACATAAGACAGCATTGTATGTCCCAAACAAACAATCATTAACAAGCCGATAAAACACATGTGTAAACATGTTATTAAATTGAATGTCCATATATCTAGAATTCTATATTGCCATTGATAATAAAATAATGTTTTTGTTTTTGTAGTTACTTACATGTAGTATGTTAGTATGTTTAATAAGACTAGAAGTGAAATTGTGCAGCATTACGGTATTTACTGTAGATTATATGTAATCAGCATGTACCCCAGGCACATGTGTTATAGATATGGCAGACTGGTCAGTCTCAGTGTAAACTAGGCTGTCATTAATAATCAATCCACTTACAAATTCACCCTTTTATCCATAAACAAGTTCACTGAAGCATCCCTAGATAGCCTAGCACCTGATAGTATCCATTCTAAGTGTGACCATATGAATTAGATCAGGGCGAAATTCACCCAGCCCAGAATTAATGAAACAGGTATGTGTACACCATATGACTTTGTGCTATTTAGTTTATTGGAGTTAATTTAAAGGTTATAATATAAATTTACAGTGCACAAGACCAGAAGAACTTTGCTTATGTTGCTCCTGAAAGAGGCACTGGTTGAACAGAATGGTTTGGCATTAACTCTCAGCTCCGGCCACTTTGAAAAGAGAAAGTGAAATAATCAACTCACTTGATAATGCCAGATCAACGGAGAAAGCCTGGTTTTGTGTGGTACCTAATCTGCTGAAAGCTTCACACCTGTAGCTCCCTTCATCAGCAGGACGAACACGAGGGAAAAACAAGGAGCCATTGTTGTAGATAACATGTCTGAAAAAAAAAAAACAGAGTTGAATAACAAATTGACAAATTAGATTGGATTTTAATCTGATCTTTTTCACCTTTATAATATTAGAATAAATGTGATACATGTATATGCAAAGCAAAGCAAAGCTAACATAGTTCTTAATCTTGTTCAGCCAGATGGCGCTGATCAAGATTTTATTAACATTGGTAATTAATTAATGATTTTGAGTTTATGTGTTTATAATAACTCTGTATGACTGAATTTTAATAAAGTGGGGAGGAGGTGGAAGGGACAAAACCTGTTACAATAAAACCCCGAGGCATTTGAATATTTGCATTCTCTGGAAAACAATGACAAAATAAAAGACAATCAGAGGATGCAAAACATGGCTTGACACCTCAACAGATCCGTTAGATGTTGCCATTCAGAGATTATCCCACCAACCATCTCCTATTTATATGACTAATGTGGTACCAGCAGCTTCAACAAGTTCAATTGTTGTGAATTAGAAGCAAAAGAATTTGCAGTAATAAAGGAAATCTTAATCATTACAGATTTATATTTGTTAACTATGCATTACTTCTATAAATAGAGAGTGTCTTCTGAAACAATATTTTTTCAAACCAGAATAAAATCTTACCTTGTGTTGTTGGAGAGCTTTTCATAGTTGCTATACCAGACGATTGCAGTAGCGTCCACAAAAGGACAATCCAAAATGGCTGTCCCTCCCCTCTGAACCAATGTTTCTTCTTTAAATTGATCTTCTAATAGATGTGGAACACCAGGAGCTACGGGTGAAATAAAGGATATATTAGATTTTTTTCTCAAATGCATCATGTTTTTCTACTGAAAAATTCATTGAAGTGTAGAGTCACAGGAATGAACATAAGGACATAACGATTCGATACCCACATGCTTCAGCAAGGTAGTAAAATGTCCAGAAACAAAAATGTTTAAAAGATAAAGCTGAATTATGCCTTTAATTGAATTGGTTTTGAATAAATATACCATAAAAAGCTATTTCCAACAATGTGATTCTCAGTGTTTTGATATTTTTAAAGATAAACTAGAAATATTAAGCTTGTGTTTTAATTGTTTATTGATCAATATATTTATGCACATTTCAACAGCTAATTTCTTAAACTAATCCTAATATTTGTAAAAAAAAAGTTATTTACTGGTTTAAAAAATAATGATTTTACACATGTACGATGTGCACCTTTTATGACATGGAAGTCCACCACACAATTCTGTCTTTAATATGACTGTAAGGTGAAATATAAAAATGTCCACTCTGAAGAAACCAGTTTTTATAACTGAGCCCTCTGCACACCTTTCATACCCTGGTTCACTTTATTTTCTGGTTTATTTCAATTTTTCATTAGCTTGAAAACGGTGCTAGTATCTGCACTGAAATGATGCTTATGAATAAACCCAGAAGTTGAAAATCCATAAAGTCTTACTTATTATGTTCAACTTTACTGGCTTAAAATTATGGGCAGGGAATAGTATTATCAAAACTTCATTAGGTAATCTTCAAGAAAAGTAAATAAAGCAATAATTGTGAGATTTATAATTAAAGAACAATGTGGAGATTTTTATCGTTTTATTACAGTATATGTGAAACTGTTCAGTGTATTTATGAAGAACATACCATGTACACAAAATAATGAAATACACAAAACATAGTTCAGTACACAGCTTGTACATGTACTTTTACATAGTTAAATAAAGTAGGCCTACTGTTTCCAAACTATAGGTGTAACATAAACGAACCCGACAACTTCATCTAAGAAGAATTTAAAGAAAGTATTTTCATGGACAAATTCCATGTCATAATACGTTCTCAAGAAATGATCTAAACAGTTAATTCTTGGTGTGAGGTGCCAAATAGTCAAATTCTTTCTTCGTTAACTTAAACACGTCCCCGTCACACTGAGCTCACACAGCTGGCCGCAATAATACAATTTTGTGATTTTTTTCCCCAACACTAACAGTAACTTTGTGTCTGTTCAGCTGTTGTTTAATATTATAGATGTGTGGCAAGACTTCATGACAGGCAGCCAGCACTACAGACAGAAAACTAAAAGGATGTATAAAACATTTAAGGTTACACATAAGTTTATGTATTTTGCACTATTATTTCACACAACACATGCCAAGAAACAGTTTGCACATATGCAAAATATTTTTCTTAGATCAACAGTTTTGAAATATTATCCTTTCAAAAAATAAAGATTTAAAAAAAAGAAAGAAAAAACTGTTAGTCAATATTTGAAAGTTTCCTATATCAACAAACTCTAAATCTCAACATGCCAACAACGACAGAGATTTGTTTATTAGGGTTTCCATAGCAACAGTGATTGAAAATCAAGATTTTGTGAAAGACTAATACAGATACAAAAAAATCATTTGAGAGAAACATTTTGATGAAAAAGATGTTACTGTTGCTTATTGAACCTGTCAGTAAAGAAAGTTACTAAAAACTAATCAGGAGAAAGGCACACCCGCTTGGAAAATGCTGAGTCGCTTTCCAGGTGGACATACAACAACAACAATACAGGTTTAAAGGATAAATGCATGCATGACCCAAGTTGAACAGGTATAGCAACGGGCAAACCATCTGCTATCTTGACGGTAAAATAAACAATGTTACAACAGAGTTTGTGGAATGGACTTGTTGCAGTGAGCATGTCAGTCATCAGAACACGTGGGAATTGTGGGTATTATGGTATGAGGAATGCACAGAGGCCAATACATGGAGTATCACAGGCTTCAGCAGAGGTTGATTATTAAAGGAACGTTAACTATTGTAACAGGTCTTTGAGATAAAACATTATAGGTCAGCACTGCATGTATCAGGGTTCAGCAACACCTTTGGTGCTCTGGAGATAGTTTTGTCAAAAGTTATAAGAACATTGTATTCAGCCATGAAAAGTATCAAACAAAAAACGGTCATTTATCATTTAGGGAATCAGAAAAATTAAAAGTTTCAATACATAAAACTGAGGGAAAGTTGTGATGTGAAGAAATATAATACACCATATGATAATTATCTAGCAAAATTTAAAAAAAATATTTTACTCAGGTTATCTATGCAAATGTGTGCGTTGTTTACATGATTTTTATGTAAAAAGATATTATCTTTCATTTAGAAATGTCCATTGATCGATATACCTAAATTTGTAACATTAGAAGTAATAAAATACAATTGAACAAAATTAGGGTTAACATCATAATAACAAACTGCCTTTAGCCAGAGGGCCAAACATTACACCTTCGGTCCAATCACAGATCAACATGTATATCTTCAATAATACATGTAATAACCATAATAAAATAAACCAAATACCATAAATTTTTACTTTAATTCAATACAGAATAGGGATCGTCTCAACACAAATTTACTGACGGCACATATCCTTTAAACAACGCAAATTCTGAACATAGCATGGAAGCTTAATGCATCATGTCATAAACCTTATTATTTTAGATAAATCACAGAAAACAAACATTAAGTGATAAGAGGCAAAAAACAATAACAGCCTTCCTGCAATCAGACATGAAACTGCTAGAAGACAAACACGTATTACTTATCAACATTCATGTATATGAGTCATGTAACGTTAGACCAAGTAATATACACAGGACAATACATCAATATTGTCAACAGAAAAAGAAAAAGTTTTCAAAGTGCGATTTATTTTAAGAATGAATCACACATATAATCAGTGACACTTAAAAAATATTCTCAAAAACTTTAAGAAATCCTTGTTCAACGAGATGAGAAATTGAGCTTTTTTTGTTACTGAATTGTCACAAATCCTGTTAAAATGCTCTACGTGTTTGATTTATTCATTACTGTCTCGGCCACAAGCAGCCTTCTTGATTTCATGTTATGACGGCCGCAATTTATTACTTTGCACCACTCGTAGCTCCGATAACAGATTGACGATTGTCTCCGCAGCAATTAGTCGAAACGTAAACTAACAGGTGTCATTAATTGTCTAAAATGAAACCTTAAGTAGCCTTATTTATAATATACACCTGTCAACTTAAAAGCCTTTCACCTCTTTTTTTTGTTTAACAAATACATGTCCAAGACTAAACACATTTTAAGCAATATTTATCATTCGAAATAACTCTAAAAGGGTTGTTTTACATGGGCTTTTAAAAAAAGTTTTATCCGATTATCAAACACACCTTCCAGGCCATTAAAATAACTATTTGTGCAAAGTTACTTCTAAAGTGGAATTTTTATCGCGGTCATTAATATAAGTCCTCAAACAGAGAGATAAATCAGAGGTAATGTCATCCGTCAATCAGACAATCAACCCAAGGCAGAAATGTGTCAGTAATAAACCAAGTATTTTTAACAGTCTTCTAGGTCAGTCGATAAGTTAAATTAATATCATTTACTTATTTTTATTCCGATCCTGTATGCATTTTGCATGGTCATCAGATGTCTAAAACTTTCTATATTACTCCGAAAGATGTAGATTTGGATTATTGGTTATGCAATATTACTTCTGACTTTTCTACACAAAAAAAAAAAAAGAGACTGAAATTTCTTTTGACAAGAAATTTCATTTGATTAGTTTAATTTATAATGCATGTTTACTCATATTTATTTGGATCCTTTATGCATTTTGCATGTTCATCAGATTACTTTTAAATTTTGATATAACCTAACTGCATTGTTAACGGAATGATACATTTGACCTTTCGGCAATAAAGAGATTCAAATTTCTTTTACAAGAAATACCAGGTTGACCTTTATTAAGTTGATATCTCCAATGAGAAAACAAATAATTAAACCAATATTTCTTAAATGTGCCCACAAACAGAATACAGATGAGACGTACTAGATGGCAGATTATATAAACAGGAGGAATTATTATTGATAATCTACTCATCAGTTTTGCATGGATTTCATTGTTTGCTGTTTGTCTGTTTTACCTTCTCCGGGACAGAGTGGAAAGCATGCTCAGTATGTTTGTTTTTACCATTAACTCATGTTATCAAAGTATGACAGTGTCAGACAGTAGATCAGATATCAGCTTTGACCTCTTAAAAAGAGTTTTATATTGAATGAAAGTTTTTACTTTGGCTAGTGAACACAATTTTTTCTATGAGGATCAGATTTAAATTATTGGAGACCAGGTGGATTACCCAACTCTGCATCTTGTCACAAAAGTGAAGTTTGGCAGTTTGCATGAATCTTTCATAACATTGATATCTGATCAGACCTACGCACTCTACCTGTAAAAAAACATTTTCTGTAATGATTATCTGGGCATTATGTGTCTGTCTAATTTAAGTGCTTTCTTCACAAAACACAAAACCAAAATTTAATATTCACCAAAATATGTAGCATAGGTAGGCCTGTTTATTGATCAATTTTGTAAAGCTTCATCCAATTGTTTTTAAAATTTTACCTCTGCAAAAGCATTACCAGGCCTGTGGTATAAAGGGATTTTAATAAACTTTCTTTAAGATGTTAACTACATTCTCTGTCACCTCTGATATCAAGAACACTAAACTCTTCTGATAGGGCAGTGCATTTTTTCTCTGAAGGGCCTGGAAAATGTAAGTGATGAAAGATGTGCATTAGTGCAATCTTTCAAAGCAAAATTGACAGGCCCCAAAATGGAATAAATATGCTAATAACCCAAATTTAAAAAATGTCCTAAATGGGACTTTTCCCTGTACTAATGCAGGTTCAGTGTCCATACAACTTTAAAATCTTGGCACAAAATAAAATTTTGTTGGATTATGAGAATCATCTTCTTAAATTTGAATTATACAAGCTGCACTTTCACTACATTCTACTTAATTTTGTCTAGATACTGTGTACATGTGTGTCTAGGGAGATCACACAGTCCTTAAGTACAATTTCTAGTATTGTCAAGTCAATTATTCAACTAGAGAATTGTGGGTTGTCTTCCTGGGCACTAATACACAGTTAACACCCTCCTTATGTTACAGAGGGCTGATTATATGTCCTTGACATTGATGCAATTTTCAAAAAATATTTTCAAAATGTATTTTTGCTATTGAATGCTACTGGCATAAATCTGTCTAAGTTATTACCCTGATCACAACTATTCTGTTTAACTTCTGGGATATAATGTCTTTATTCACTTTAAAAACTATAATTGCTTGTACTTTTACACATATATGATGGCATTCCAGTCATACATGTATGTTCGAGGGAAACCATACTAGATATTATTGGCCCCAAACAATTTCCAGCGAGGATTGATTGATTGACTGTGTATTTCACTAATAGAATGCACTATTAACCTACAACTAAAATTTCACAATATATCTAACACATATTAATAAAATAAAGTACATGTATGTGGGTTTAATGTTCTGCAGACAAAATAAAAAGTTTCCATTTGTCTGGAGCTAGACGCTTGCCTATGAAATCTGAAGTTGTCAAGTCCGTTATAAAACGAAGTTGTAAAACTGCACTCCAGTTTTTTCTGTTCAACACTGTAAGCCGTCCCAGTTTTTATTTCTCTTTAAGAGGGTATCACACTGGTAAACTTCCTCAATACAACTCATAAAAATGACATACACAGGGGAATTGATAAATGCCTGGCTGTGTGGAGTTTAAATTGTCTAATCATCTTCAAATTAAATTTAGAAATACTTTTAAAATGTACATAAATAAAAAACACATTTTCTGAGAAAAACAAGTAGAAGCCTGTTTGTTTGTTTGATTGGGGTTTAACATTGTTCTCAAGGTATTTCATTTATATGGATAACGGATTGTCCATTTCACACTGTTCCTTGCCTTTATTTTATGGTGGAAAACCAATAGGAAACTTCGTCAAAACCACCCCCACGATTGCCGGAGTCACATTTTGTGACCTACACATATACATGTACCTCATGGTCAACTACATTTACGAGAACGGACGACACATTTACATTTTATTTCAGGTAATTTGAATTCAATAAATTATCTGTTGAAATAAAAGGGGCATTTCATTCTACCCTAATCAAAAGTTACCAGTGTGTTTTTTTGTGGCCTGATTGTGGTTTAACGTCATACTTAAGATTATTTCACTCATATGATGTTCGGAAGGGAATCCACCACTGTCAGCAAATACAAGATCACAAGA